>MU860135.1:0-68112 GCA_033296875.1 Achaetomium macrosporum
ACCGAGATTGGTCGTGGCTGATTTGGTGGATCAATTATTTTGTCATGAGGGAGCCTCGTTTCTCCAAGTCTTGGGCCCGCATGGCCCCACACACGAACCCCTGTCAGGCGTGTGGGCCGGCAAAACCTCGGCTGCAACTTTAACTTCGTCCAAACGCGCGCAGTACCGTCACCATTGCAAAACGTATTGTTCAGGCATTGTGTATTCGTCTCAACCACCAGCTATTATTCTGGCGGGCCGACTCTTCTATTGAACGACGTCAGGCTGCCCTTTTGTAGGTAGCGGGGGCCGTAATCGCTTTGGTGCACAGACGGCGCCGTGCAGTCCTTTTGCTAAGCCCTTGCCTTTTCCTGCTCTCGTGTGCACCCGCTCTCGTTGCCTCTTATTCTCTCAAATGCCTGGTCTGCGCATTTCAACTCGTCGCCGCTGACGAACGTTGCCCCAGCGCGGTCCGCAAATAGACATCTACCACCATTCGCAGGCGCGCACAAATCTCCGTCGCTGCTCTCAGCGAACCGTTTTCTCTGCCATGACCCAGTGAAACCGCGCCGGCTTTTCGAACCTCGAGAGGTCGGCTGACCGACCGATTTCCTTCGCCTTCCCCGACTCGTGGACTCGCGATCCCTGTCTTTCCGCCATTTCCGCGCCAACTTCCCGAGCCCAGCGCCTCTACCCTCAAGATGCCGGCTGCACTAGAAAACGAAGCTGTGGGCGAGCCCGCGCTCGCGACCGAGTTCGAGCCGCCCGCCGGAGCCGAGCCCTTTGTCATTCTGAAGCAAGATGTCGAGCTCGAGGTCAATTTCCGCGAGAAGAGCATCAGCGGCGTATCGACAATTCATCTCTTCACACTGAACCCCGACCTTGAAGAGATCTGGCTCGATGCGCGGCAGTGCGAAATAGACGTGAAAAATATCACTGTGGATGGGTTCAAGACGACGGCATCCTTCTCGGACCCATACGACCTCGCCCAAATACCGGATCGGTGGCAGATCGGCGCACCGCAACACCATCTTTTGAAGAAGCGGATGGCGCCGCTAAGGCCAGCGCGGCGGACCGAAGTGCCTACAAAGGATAGGATTTCCCTTCCATGCTGCGTTCCTGCCGACCGCTCTCTCAAGGTGTGCCTGCGGCCCGACGGCGTCCTCCAAAATGAGCCCCGGCGCACCCTTAAAATCAAGGCCATGAAGGCCGACAAGGATGCCCCGCTTGATAGGCCCGACCCGAACGACTACGAAAAGAATGGGATTAAGATCTCCATTCCTTTCCGGTCCAAGAACATCAGGGACGGCGTGCACTTCGTGGGCGTTGAACACGGCGATACGCGGTATCCCCACGTGTACACGCGCCACTCGCTCGAGCCGGGCACTGCGTCCTGCATCTTCCCCTGCGTCGATGACCCGGGGTCGAGACACCCGTGGAAGCTCTCGATCAAATGCCCGCGGACCCTGGGCGACGTGTTCGAGCAGCCCTTGGCCACGCAGCGAGCACCCGGCTCCTCTGCTAACGGAAGTCGGAAGCGGAAGTTCGGAGAGGAGGATCCTTTACCTCTGCCCGCGCCGGCTCTGACGGAGGAGGACAAGGTGATCGAGATGACGGTCGTCTGTTCTGGCAACCTCTCCGGGGAGCAGATCGATCCGCTAGACGACAAGAAAAAAATCATGATCTTCGAGTCGCAGCTTTCAGCAGCCCAACATATCGCTTTTGCTATCGGCCCCTTCGAACATCTTCAGTTATGGTCCGAGTTCCGCACTGAGGAAGCAGACGAGAAGCTCGGGGCCAACGCCGCCAAGATTCACGCGTATTGCTTGCCCGGCCGGGCCGATGAGGTACTCCATACCTGCTGGCCAATTGTACAGGCTGCAGATTTCTTCGCCCCCGAGTTTGGCCGGTATCCCTTCGAGAGTTACAAGATGTGTTTCGTTGAGGATATGGTCCAGGACACCGTCGGAGCAACCTCCATGTCGCTCTGCAGCACCAGGCTGCTCTATCCGGAGGACGTCATCGATCTCGAAGTCGAGGTCACGAGAAAGCTAGTCCACGCCTTAGCCAGCCAATACTTCGGCGTCCACATTGTCCCAAACCGACGGTCAGACAGCTGGCTTGTTGTCGGCATTCAGTGGTTCATGACAGACCTCTTTATGAGGAGCATTTGCGGGAATAATTGGTACAGGTTCCACTTGAAGACATTATCTGACAAGCTGGTCGAGGTCGACGTCCATCGGCCGTCTCTACATGACCTCGGCAACTACCTTCACATCGGCGATTTTGAGTTGGAGTTCATGTCTCTGAAGGCACCTCTGGTTCTCTTCATCCTCGACCAGCGCATGTCCAAGGTGCCGGGCTCCATGGGCATCGTTCGCGTGATTTCCCAGATTGTCTCCAACGCGAACATCAATGCTACTATCGATAGCACGTCGCTCTCGGACGCGGAGTTCCGGCGAATGTGCGAGAAGAAGAGCCAGTACCGGCCTGACGAACTGTGGGACCAGTGGGTGCACGGCGCCGGCTGCCCGAAGATGCAAATAAAGCAAAAGTTCAACAAGAAGAACCTGAACGTCGACATCTCCATCGCCCAAGTGCAGAGCAAAGACAACGGGCCGAAGACCATCACCAAGGAGGACTTTTTGAAGGAGCTCTTGGAAGAAGTCCACGAGGTCTGGGCTGGTACGGTGCCCAAGCTCTTCACTGGTCCCTTCACAGTCCGAATCCAAGAAGCCGATGGTAAACCTTATGAGCATTACCTCGCTATCACGGACAAGGACAAGTCGGCGACCACGCTTCAGATCCCCTACAATACGAAGTACAGGCGAATGAAGCGCACCAAGAAGGCCACGGCGGCGGCGGCCGGCCACTCTGCCGATAGGCACGATATCCAGGAGGATGACGTCGTCTATTTTAATATGCTAGGCGATGTGCTCATGACTCCCAAGGACATCGAAGACTGGGGCCTCCAAGAGTGGGACGAGAAGGTGCAAGCCAACATGGACCAGGAGTCCTATGAGTGGATAAGGCTCGACTGCAATTTTGAGTGGCTGTGCGAGATGGTGACTGACATGCCTGGCTACATGTACCTCGCCCAGCTCCAGCAAGACAGAGATGTCGTTGCTCACCAAGATGCGCTACTCTTCTTCAAGCGCGGGAGGCGGCATGGTGTGGCCTCCACCATTGAGACCCGGACGGCGATGGACCGCCGCTACTACCACGGCATCCGCACCATGGCCATCGAGGACCTTCCGAAGCAGGCACACCCGGATCTAAATTACATCGGCAGCGCCCAACTCATCTTGCTGTTCCGGCACTTCTTTTGCGACCGGATGGTGGGCAAAAACGGCAATTTCACCTTCCCCCCCGTGCCCAATGATTTCCATGATAGGGCGCAGTACGCAGTCCAGTGCGCTCTTATAGGCGCCATCGCGCGCACAAGGGAAAATGGCCGCTGTTCGCGGCATGCGCGGAACTTCCTCCTCGATCTGTTGCTGTTCAACAACAACTCCGAGAATGACTACTCGGACCAATTTTACATCGCGAAACTGCTCGCGGCCCTGACCACTTCGATTATCCCCGATAAACGGGAGAATGGAAGGGACCTTTCGCTAAACCTCGAAATGGACGGCGATGACGACGCTGAACTGAAGCGATTTGTGGATAAGGCTATCGAGGAGATCGACAAGTACCGCCGTATGGACGAGTGGACCTCCACGTATCAGAATCTCTGGACGACGACCGCCCTGGACTGCAAAATGCGCCTGATGAAGGCCGGGGTCCTTCGTTTGGAGCCAATCGAATTTGTCAGGTACCTCCAGGACGGCAACGCTGATCTCATAAGGATCAAGGCGTTTGAGTGTCTCGTCGAGCTTGGGCTGCTCTCGAAGGTGCCGATTATGAAGCTACTCCTCGCGAGTGTCAGCACTGATCCCTCGCCCTTCGTCCGCGATCGTCTTTTCAAGATCTTCTGCAAAGGGATTGCGGCCATTGCTTTGGGGGAAAACAAGGCGGCCCAGGCCGAGCCGGAGGCCGTGGCCGACGATAGCGGTTTGATCGTCGATCTGGGTGAGGCGGAGATTCGACGGCGGAAGCTCGACGCCACGAGGAACCAGAGCATCCAGCAAGCACTTACGGCGCTGAAAGAGGAGTTGAAGGGCAACATCGAGCTGCAGGACGCCATGTGGAAGGCGGCGGAGTCCCCTGTGATCAGTGCCAAGGAGAAGTTCCAGCTGCTGACGATCTGCTCGGCAATGGTCGAACCCGATGACTCGCTGCTCGTGACCCTCAACTACCCACGCTTCTGGCGGTGCACTAGGGAGCCTGCTGTTGAAGGGAACCCGTCCGGACCGCGCGACCCGCGGCAGAGGAAACAGTGCATTGTCAAGTTCTCGCAGCACTATCGCACTGAGCCTCGACACAAGATCTTGATGGACCAGAGGCCGGCTACGCCGTGGGAACCCAAGCCCGCCGAGGCGGCGCCGAAGAAGATCAAACTGAGCTCCAGGCCGTCTTTCAGCGGGCCCTCCAACAATGGCCCCCCTACGCCGGCGCCTCTTGTGCGGAAAGACTCCATCTCCGTCACGATGCCTCGACCGGCGGTGCCTGCGGCAGTTCCGATGGGTCCGTCAGACTCCATTTCGGTTCAGCCTCTCGCGCGGGTATCGACGCCTTTGGTAGCGTCTCCGGCCCCACCTGCTCCGGCGTATGGCCAGCCTCCCAATGGTGCAGCGACAGTGGCGGAAAAGCGGCCCAAGCCTCCCAAGAAGCGGAAGAGCGACGAGGGCGAAGGCGTCGACCGTCCGAAGAAGATCGCAAAAGTGGCAAAGGCCCAGGTGCAAAATGGCGCGAATGGCCGGCCGCGGAAGATAGTCACTGTTCGATTCACAGCCTGGCACAGGTTGCCAGCGCACACCAGGGCGAAGATCGACGCCGAAATGGCTGCTCAGCGTGCTCCTGCCGTCGCGTCAACCATCGTTGCGACCCCGGCAAAGCGGACCTCCCTGCCTGGCCACCCGGACACCTCGACGTATGCGGCCGCCCGCCCCGACTCGCCCGCAGTCGACCCACGCCCGTCCTCGGGAGCCAACGGCGCAAACCCGGCCGCCGTCAAAAAGCGCAAGCCCTTGCCCTCGGCTGCACCTCATCATCACTCGCCGCCGGCGCCGAGTCCCGCTGCGAATGGAGAGCCGGCGCCCGAGCGCCCGAGGAAGCTGATAAAGCTCAAGATGAAGCTGCCGTCTCAGGCATCGCCGCCGCAGGGGTCGCCGTCCCAGATGTCGCCGCGCTGAGGGACACCCACTGGGCCGATGCAGCTGTCTTCTCTGGAGGTTGGGGCTAAAGAGCAAATTCAGAAAGGGAAAAAAGAAGAAAACAAAATAAGGAGGGCACGGCGTTTGGAGTTGGCTATTCCGTTGCACCGCCAGTCATGATTGCATCATACTCCCACAGCAAGGCGTTCCGGTTTTTCGGGCTGGCGGGTTTCGACGATCAGGGTACAGGACCTAAAAAGGAAGGAGTTTGTTTGGCTTTGGCATCAGTCCGCTGTAATAATTTTGTGGTACTTGCATACGAGAGGCTTTTGGGGAGCTCTCCATGTCTGGGCGGTGTCGTCGAAGGACAAAGGCCGTGCAGGACCGTCCTGGGAAAGAGTCAGATTGGACGACTGGACGATGAGTGGATGGCTGCTTTTTGTGCTTCCAAGCATGACCGGGCTATTTTTCCTTACACTAGACCGACGAGGAATGGGATAGCGTCGGCAGCGTGCCCAGCGAGAGCGGAGTAGTTTATAGTCGCGTTTGATAGAGAATGATACCCGGTTGTGGGACAAGCAGCGCAATAGCTGAGTGTCTATCTGGATTGATATCCCTTGGGATATACATCCTAGGGACCGCGATCACATCCATCTATGCATCTCTCAGATTATCTCGCCAGCCATGATCTTGCCATACACACTCTCTTCACCCTGAGACTCTTGCCCCATGAGTTGCTACATTAGTATCTAGTCTATAAGCATGCCCATCAAGTGCAATACCATTCTAATCATACAGCCAAAGTACCTTGGACTCACACATTTCGTAAACAAACCCAGCCGAGCCCACTTCCTTCCCCTCCCCTTAAAACCCCCAATCAATCCAAGCAACACCTCACCTTAGAACACCAGATCAACCCTCCCAAAACGACAACAGAAAGGGAAAAAATCACAATTGATGCGACCGCCCCCGCCGCGGCGCAGCAACCCCGATCCGCTCGTCCCGACTCCGCTGCACCCTCGCTTCGGGCGTCACCGCCGCCGCCGCAGCACCCCTACTAGCTGTTGCACCGCCCCCCGCCGCCGTTGCTCCTCCACTTCCACCACCAGTAGCAGCTGCAGATGGAGCAGCTCCCCCAGTAGCAGTAGTAGTAGACGACGAGACTGTCCGTTGTTGCGTGTGCCCAGCCCCGGCCCCAGCGCGCAGTCTCGTCTCGCGCTCCGCTGTTCTCTCGCGCGTCGTCCGCCGCGGCTGCTGCCCGTGGTGATGGTGGTGCACCACTGGTGGTGGTTGCTGTCGGGTCTCGCGCGGGTTATTGGTGGGTGTTTCTGCTATTGCGGGGGCTGCTGCTGGTATTATGGTGTGGGGTTGGGTTGGGTTTGCTGTTGGGAGGTCGGACGCGGGGCGGTGGTGGTGGTGGTGGCGCTGGGGGGATGTGTCCACGTCCATGTCATCTTCGTCGTCGTGATCCTCTTCTTCTTCTTCGTCTCCTTCGGAAGAACCGTGGTGGTGACGGTGGTGGTGGTGGTGGTGGTGTGAATGCTGCTGCGGCAGGGGGCCCCGACCGAAACTAACTACCCTCGCGGCCTGCGCTTGTGCGCGCGCGTAATGTGATGTCTCTGCTTCCTCGTCGTCGTCGTCTTCCTCTTCGTCGTGTTGAATGACGGCATCGTCGTCGTCGCTGAATTGGTGTTCTGGTGGACTGCTGAGCATCCTCCTCCGCCCGGGGAATCCGCCACGCATGCCATCGTTGTGGTGGGTATTCCCGCCGCTTGTGACGGGTGTTGTGGCAGCAGCGACGGCCGCCCTCCTCGCGGCGTGTGCGGCAGAGATCGCCTCACGGTGGGCTTCCAGCTCGGCGGCGCGGGCGCGGTCCGCGGCGCGGTCTTCGTAGTCAGCTATGTCCTCGGGGGTGAGGGAGAGGACGGTTGGCGGCCGGCGGAGCATTGTGTCGGACTCTGTGGGTCGTTGCTGGCTTGCGTTGAGGACAAGACATAAAGTGATTAGGCGCTGGTATGCTTAGGTTTGAGGCGGGTGTTCCGGCCAGCGACTCGCTGTGCTTCGAGAGGCGCGGGGTAAATTGGGCAATCTATGAGTTGTTTGGAACCGGGACTTTGTGGTCGTAAGAGACTTCCATGCATGCAGAGAATATGCTGTCTAAAAAGAACGAATGGTCATGAGATCAAAAGATATTCTTTCGTGTCACGAACTCTCAGCACCAGCGCGGCGGACAGTGTCTATCTTATCACGAGACGCGGTGCCGCCGTCCTCATCGGGAATTTTGGCGTATCAGTGGGGTCGCATTTCTGTTGCTGTGGTTACGGTTTAGGGGGTCAGTTAATCAATCAGTTTAGGTAGGGAAAGAGCTAAAATTCACATGCACGTAGTTCATGAACTGGTCAACTGTAAACGGCTTTCCATTCGTATCTAGATCATCTATCAATATAATCATGAGTGGTCAATCTGTAAGTATTCATGAGCTCTCCTTCATCTTCCCACACAGCGAGCATGTCCACCATTGGCTTTCCATCACATTGCTGCAGAATGAGCATTGCCAGGTTGCTGGCCGTGGCGGAATTGGCGGTGGGGCCGCTATTCTCGCAGATGCAGGCGCAGGTTTCGGCTTCTTTTTAGGCGGGCTTTCAGTAAGATCTATTACCTCTCTGCATTCGTACAGTTAGGACGGTCTCCTGCGACAACACTACGTCTTCAGCTCGCCCTACCTTGGACCGGCCCGAGACGGCTCCGCGGGACGCCGGCTTCCACAGGCATCGCAGGTACTCGCATGTAGTGGATTGTGCAGCGTGCAGAGTCCACACGCCCAGAAATCTCTCCCCTCGGGAGACTTGGGCCGCGCGGGCGGCCGTGTGGCAGTCGGGATAGGCGGCGGACGTTCGGCATTCCTAACGAAGTCAATACCACGGCGAGGATCGAGGTCCCCCAGGAAGGCGCCGCCGCCGTTACCAAACGGATTCTGGGCACTGGGAGGAAGGTACGAATTGCCATACTTGCGCTTCTCATCTTCCTGGACGAGCTCCCACAAGGCCTGCGCGATGGCCGCTTCGTTCGCAGCGTCCTCCTCAGCCTGTGTCCGGAAGCCGTTTCTTGTCCAGGTCTGAGAGATGGCTTGAATCTCGCGCTCGTTGCGGTTGTTGTTGGCGCAGCCGAGCTCGCTTGTATTCCGCCGCCGCTCGATAGACTCCAGGATGGCGGAACGCAAGTCTTCACCGGGTCGCGGCGCGGTACCACCCAATCGGTAACCTCCGAACGCCGTCGGTTGAGGCCTACGCCGTTCGGCCTCGGCGCGAGCCAACCGGAGGGCTTCGTGATATGGGATGTTCCGACCGCCCAGCCGCTGGCCCTTGCCCAAGAAACCTTCGCCGGTGTAGCCTCTCATCATCAGGCCCTCGAGTTCCTCACGCAGCTGGTTCCACAGGGCGTTAAACTTGTGGTCGTGCGGTCCGTGGACGATGTGAGACAGCTCGTGCAGCATCGTGTCGACCATCTTCTCAAACGGCAAGAACTGGTTGCGGTCAAAAGGCTCGCGGAGGCGAATCAGGATCTGGTGGCCCTTGTCGACGTTCAAGCCAAGCAGGTTGACCTGGTCCGGGTACATCTCGGACAGTGTCCGCACTCTCCAGCCTCGGGCGCGCATGAGGGGCTTCACCAGGGAAGCGATCCTCTTGAGGTAGTGCAGGGCTTCCTCTTGGCGGGGGAAATGCTTGAGGTGAGTGAAAGAATAGAAGACCGGGTCGATTTCTCGTGCCATCGCCATTGTATGTGTTTGGTTGCGCTGCAGCCTTGCTGTATGCACTGTCTTTGCCTGAATCTGAACCTGGGTCTGAATCCGTGTCTTTGCAGTCAGGTTTCTTGATGAGCCAAGAGGGTGAGGGCAAACATGCGACCAGCCGAGACCCGACTTGAAATATGAAACCACAACGTGCGGAGCGACAATAGGGCTCTCCTAGAACAAAAGAAAAGCGCCCGGAGAAACACCTCGAACACCGAAAACAAGAAGGTTGTTGTCGTTAGAAATCGACCACCAGGCTGCACCATCGCCGCGTCACGGGGCGAGATTGCCCGCTTGCTTGCGTGGCAGGAACGGTCCAGTAAGGCGTCGAAAACCGCAACAATGACTAATCAGACAATGCCTTTGTAGCACAGCAGCCTGAATCCGCCCAGAAATCATGTTTTTGACTACAACAAATCATTCATCGTTACTGCAAGTCAGGAACAGCTCGTGAATGTGGAATACAAACCACACCGTGTCCGCTGCCTTGTCCTTCAATGTTATTTGACATGATCGACCTCTGGACTCCCTTTCGACATTTTATTATTTTTCCGGCTTGCGCCAAGCCCGGAGTCGGCGCCCGCTGCTCCACACCAATGCCGAAAATCCGTAACCCGGAGGCCGGCGCTCCACCAACGGCCTTGGGGCTGACTGGAAATTCGCATATTGCACGTGCCCAAGTGCGATTGCGTAGCATGTACCCCAAGGTCAAAAAAAGAGCCGTACACCAAGCTGTTCACCCAGATACCTTAGTTTCAACAACGAGTAAAGCAGATAGAACTCAATCAAAAATAGAAAAGAAAAAGAACAAAAGAAAACAAAAGAAGAAGAGTAATGAGTAAAAAGAAGAAGAAGAAAATAAGGAAGATAAATAAAAGGAAGAATCATTCTGTCTCGCGAGCTGGGAGTCCGGCTGATGTCTATTGTTTGGTGTACGGCTTTTTTTGGCCAGATGGAGGCATGCCAATAAGCGAGAATTGGGGGCCGTGGCTGCCGTTTCAGAACGACAAGCTTTCCTCCCGAGCCTCCCAGCGGTTGGTCGATGGAAGACGACTGCATCCCTCACAATCCTTTCACCAACCAAGCGCCAACCACAGCAGTTCGGCTTGCTGCGTTTGCTCGCTGCACGAATCAGGGGTCTACCGCCGCAGAATGGGAGATTGAGATGTCCAAGGCAGCCCTGGAACGCTCCACCCTGGGGTGTTTCGCATTGTTGACGATCGCTTGCAAGCTGCCTTGTTTCACGCGCCAAGAGCTTTCAACGGCTCTCCCGCGCCGGGCTGGTCCTCCCGAGCGCGGCGTGGGATTTGAGCATCATGGATGTTTCGGATGCCAAGCGCTTCCTCAGGGTGTTCAGTGGTTGTACCCCGTCTGGCGTAGATTGAGTTTGTGTAAGTTGTGATGCGATGAGAGACCCAACCGATCGGCATGGAGGCAATATTCTTCCCCTGACTCGGTGGCTCCCATGGAATCAGATATGATCGCATGAATCAAGTGGGAGGCCGTACCCTGCTGGTATTTTTGCTCGTTCATTCCAGTCCTGTAAGACTGCTCTTGCAGCTCATTGTCTCTCTTTTTACAACTCAGGCTCCAGAGAGAGCTGTCTCTCCCTCATATTTCCTCTCAACCGACCACATCCACTCCTTTCTGCTCCCTCTTTCCATTCGTTCACCGACCTTGACTTTGGTGCATTGTCATTCATCCACGCCATGAAGTTCGCCGCGCTTGCCTTCGCGGCTTCGCTTTTTGCCCCGGCACTGGTGGCCGGCGCCCCGCGCGTCGTGAAAGTCGACCCGTCCGACATCAAGCCCCGGCGGCTCGGAGGATCCAGGATCAAGCTGCCGCAGATCTACAATGCCAACTTCAAGCAGCACGCTAAGGGCCCGAGGGCTCTTGCCAAGGTCTACCGGAAGTACAACATCGAGCTGCCTGGGGAGCTGCTTGATGTTCTCAAGAACATCCTGCAGGACATGGGCATCGAGGTACCGACTGGGAAAGCCCTCGGATCCAGCGCCCATAACTCTGGGAGGCCCTACACGAACGAGACGGACGACCAGGGTGCGTTCGTTGATCCATTGTGTTTCCCGATTCAACATGCTGACACTCCCCAGGCGAGGTGTCTGCCACCCCGCAGCTGTTCGACGTTGAGTACCTGGCGCCCGTTGAGATCGGCACCCCACCGCAGACTCTGATGCTCAACTTTGACACCGGGTCGTCCGACCTGTGGGTGTTCAGCACCGAGACGCCGAGCAGCCAGCAAAACGGCCAGACGCTGTACCGCATCGAGGACAGCTCCACCGCCCAGAAGCTCTCCAACCACACCTGGTCGATCCAGTACGGAGACGGCAGCCGCTCGGCCGGCAACGTGTACCTCGACACGGTCAGCGTCGGCGGCGTCAACGTGTTCAACCAGGCCGTCGAGTCCGCCACGAGCGTCTCGTCGTCTTTCACGAGTGACGCCGCGTCCTCGGGTCTTCTCGGGCTCGCCTTCGATTCGATCAACACGGTCAGCCCGACCAAGCAGAAGACGTTCGTTTCCAACGCGCTGGAGTCGTTGGAGTCGCCCCTGTTCACCGCGAACCTGAAGAAGGCTGAGCGTAAGCCACTCCTTGATTCCCTTTTGCCGGGTAGTATTTATCGCTGACAATCATGATAGCCGGCAACTACAACTTCGGCTTCATCGATGAGACCGAGTTCACCGGCCCGCTCTCCTTCGTCGACGTCAACTCGACCGCCGGCTTCTGGCAGTTCCAGGCCTCGGGCTTCTCCATCGGCAGCAGCAACTCGTCCATGTTCGTGCCCGTCGGCCACTCGGCCATCGCGGACACGGGCACCACGCTGCTGATGCTGCCCGCCGCCATCGCCAACGCCTACTACCGCAAGGTGCCCCAGGCCCGCACCTCGGCCCAGGTCGGCGGCTGGGTCTTCCCCTGCAACGCCACGCTGCCCGACCTGACGCTGCACATCGGCAGCTACAAGGCGGTCGTGCCCGGCGAGCTGATCAACTTTGCGCCCGCCGACACCGACTCGTTCGAGACGGCCACGCTGTGCTACGGCGGCATCCAGAGCATGGCGGGGCTGCCGTTTGCCATCTACGGCGATGTGTTCCTCAAGGCGCAGTTCACTGTCTTCGACCTGGAGGGGCCGAGGCTCGGGTTCGCGCCTAAGCCGGAGCTTTGAGGGGCGATTCCGGGGATTCTAGCGGGGATGTGATTGGGAGCGGTGGTTTACATTACATTTGTGTACATTATTTTTTTTTCTAGCTAATGGTTTCTTTCTGAACCTGCGGGCCCGGCGATTGTTGCGGACGGCGAGATTAGACGCGGTTGGCCTGTCTAGATGTGAGATACCTGCTGTTTAGTTCTGGTCCAGCATGTACTGGTAGAAAGGAAGAGCACGTTGGTCTGCTTTCATCACGTCCTTCAGCCACGGCATATTGAGATTAGTCTCTCATCCTCCAGCCTGTGTTACGCCTTGACGCATTCGACTTTCATTTTGGTGACATCGGCTTGTTCTTTGTCTCATCGGTTTTATTACGGTAACGTTTCCACCTCGACGAGAAAGAGCGATTTCAGCCCGTTTGTCCTTCTAGTTTTTGTCACTAGACTTCGGCTGGGAATAAGCGGCGCATCCAACACGTTACCCGTACTTGGGAGGATTCAACGCGCATCAAGGTGGGCTGATGTGTTCCTGCCGTTTCCAAACAGATATCTTGATCATTCGACCGGGGATCCTTTCGGCCTCCCTTCTTACATAACCCCACTGGGAACCTCGACCTCAGAAACTCCAACTTCACTTCAAGCCGACACAACACCATCATCACAACACTTTCTCGATATCAACCATACTCATCCAAACGTCATCAAAAATGCCATCAATCTTCCACACCCTCACAGAAACCCTCACCCGCTTCCGAACCCCTTCCTTCCTCCATTCACGCACCCTCCTCCCCTTCTCTCAACCGCTCACAGTCGTCCTGCTCCTCCTCCCCCCAGCCATCCTCGCCCTCCTCCCCTCCGTGCTGCAATCCTACCGAGCCTACCTCGCTCTCGGCCCCGGCGGCGTGCCGCACAATTTCTTCGGCTTCCTCCTGCAGTACCCGCTCAGCGTCATCGCGCGCCGCGACCTGCGCGCTGTCCCGCCGCCGTACAGACGCTCCCACGGTGGCGGGGATGACGATTCTGTCACGCGACAGTACGGTCGGTGGGACGCCTCTTTCCTGGTCCTGGGGGGTGGTGTCCTCCTGCCCCCGCGGAGAGGCGACCGCCCGTCGGTGCCGGGGTTTCCCATCGTCGCGCCGCAGCGGCAGACGTCGATGCAAGCGTCTCCCGGGATGGTCGGGCGCATGCGGAGGTTTCTGTGCAGACTCGCTGAGGCGAATCCGGGAGTGCTGAGGACGGGGCCGTCGGAGTTGGAAGGGGTCGGGAGCGAGGCTATCTTCTTGAGGGAGAATGGAAATGGAGAGGAAGGGGTGAAGGTGCCCGAGTTCATGGGCATTGCCAAGGCGGAGATTGTGCATGTCCATGGGGAGGGCAGCACGCATGTCACTGTGAGCTTGGTGGATGGGGAGGAGGCGGTTGCTAAGGGATGGTGAGTTATCTGTTTTCTGCTCTGTTTCTCTTCTTGTTGATGTGTCAGCCAGCGAGAAGAGCGTAGACTGATGCAGTTTGTTTGTGCAGGGCGGAAAGACATCCTCTGAGCGGAGTCCGGAACATGCTGCCGTGGAGCTACATCATGGTCTATGCGCCGCGGGATGACGAGGAGTATGAGGTCTGGAAGAGGTTCGTGGTGGCAGGCTGCAGGTTCGTCAGCGGCGGCAAGGAGATCGCCGTTCAGCAGGATGAGTGAAGAAATCAATGTTCGGGGACGGTCAGTTCGACTGCCTGCTTTACCTGCAACGAGAATGAAGCAAATGTTATTGCTGTGATATAAAACTATAGAACGCTCACGCGGCCGCCCGCTAAACCGATAACGCTAATACTTGTAAGTGATAGTCTTCGTCCTGACCCATTCCGACAACCCTTGCGCAGCATTGAACCTGCCATAGCCAGACGCCTTCGCACCGCCGTGCGGAAGGGCGCTCTCATCGTGAACAGTCATGTTATTGATGTGCACGGCGCCCGTCTCGATCTCCTTGGCAAACCGCAGGCCCCTGCGCAGGTCCTCGGTGAACACAGCCGAGCTGAGGCCGTACTCGGTGTCATTGGCGATCCGCAGCGCCTCCTCCTCCGTCTCGACCTCATACAGCGATACCGTCGGGCCGAAGCTTTCTGTCTTGTAGATGTCCATCTCGGTCGTGACGCCGCTGATGACGACGGGCCGCATCCGCGTCGGGGCGGGCTCCTGGGCGTTGGCATCGCCGTAGAGCAGGGAGGCGCCCTTGCCGAGTGCGTCGGCGATCAGCTTCTTGTTCTTTGTGACGCCCGCGCTGTTGATCAGGGCCGGAGCCTCGTGCTGTGCGCCGAAGATGTTGTCGATCGCACCGATCAGCTTCTTCTCGAACTCGGCGCGGACCTTCTTGTGCACGAGGATGCGCTCGGTGGACATGCAGATCTGGCCCGAGTGGAGGAAGGCTCCCAGAGCGCACTGTACCGCCGCGTTGTCCAGGTCGGCGTCCTCCCACACAATTGCCGGCGCCTTCCCGCCGCTGTCCAACAATGTCAGCCATTTCTTCCCCAAACGGGACGTCTCGGGAGCAATTCGGGAGCAGAAGTGCTGTCTCAGGAGTCATTGTACTCCTGAGACAGCCAGATAGGGTAATAAACAGCACGGGTTTGACGTACAGCTCAAGGAGCACCGGCTTGAGGTGCTCGCCAGCCAGTTTGCCGATGATGCGGCCGACCATGGTGCTCCCCGTAAAGTTGATCTTCTTGACCTCAGGATCGGCGATCAGCAGCTGCGTAATGGCAGCGGCGTTTGCTGGCTCATGGAAGAGCAGGTTCAGGACGCCGTCCGGCAGACCAGCCTCGTGGAGGACGGAGCAGATGCCCCACATTGTCCGTGGGCACAGCTCGGATCCCTTCAGGATGGCGGTATTGCCAGCGGCAATGGGGAACAACACAGAGCGGCCGCCGAGAATATAGGGGGCGTTCCTGACTGGGTCAGACCGGGGAACTGCTTGGACTTGTCGTCACGGATGGCGACTCACCATGGGGCGATGGCAAGCACCACTCCGTAAGGCTCCTTAAGAACCATGGCGCCGCAGTTCGGGTCTGCGACAGTAGGGATGCTCCCTTCAAGGGACGCGACTCTACCAGCCACGTCGACGAAGAGCTCTTTGGCGGTAGTTATGTTAAAGTCGGCCCACTGGCGGGTGCAGCTCGTCTCGTCCATAATGTACCGGCCCAGCTCCTCCCTCCTCCTCTCCATGATCTCGGCGGCCTTCAGGAAGATGTCACGACGCGCCTTAGGCAGTGACTTCTTCCATGTCTTGAAGGCGTTCGCGGCGGCGTCCACGGCGGCGCGGACGTCCGCCTCGGTTGCGCTAGCAGCCTCATGAACGACCCTACCGGACGCCGGAGACACCACCTTGAACTTCCTCGCCGGGTGGACTTCCTTGCCATTGATGAAGAATGGCACCGGGGAGCCTTCGGCGGCAGCGGTATCGGCGCCCATGTTGGAGAGGTGGAGAGGTGGAGAGGCGGAATGGCGGATTGGCGGAACGGGCGAGCAAAGAATAGCGTCAAACACTCAGGTCAATACAAAAAGCTAGCGAAAGACGATAAGAAAGAAGCTCCGGGAGCATTGTCAGGTCCGAGTATGGGGCGGTACATATGAGCTGAGCGGTTCCAGCCTCGAAACGAAGTCCCGCTCGGCAAGTGGAGGCAAGCTGTAACCCTAAGTGAGGGGCCATCGGTAAGGTTTGGAAGCAGTGCGGCGTCGAATCTGTCCGCCCGACCACAGCGGCTTGCCGGTACAGTGCCGCCTTCGGGTTGAACCTACCCTCGGGGAAATGCCTCGGCCGTTACGTCCGTCCACGGAGGCTAATCCGAACGAGTGGCGAGGCCTGAGGTCCGACTTCCCCTCGGCCTCCAACCCCGATTCCACGGCAACCAGTGCGGGGTTTCAAGGTGGGGAATTGGAGTCGCGGGCCATCGACACGGCATCTGCTGTGGCGGACGAGTGTCACTCCAGGAGAGACATTTTCCGGCCGTGGCAAAGTCTGGGGGTTCCTGGTATCCAATTTTGGTCACCAGGCATAGGTATGGATGTATGTATGCGCATGCATACCGCCTCAAAGATGAGTCAAAGGACGAAGCATGGATGGTCGTCGATAGCCTTGTACATTCAGTTGATTATGTAGGCGTTGCTGTTGGGGTGCGCCAGGGAGGGAAGAATACCGAATCGGCCCAGAGGTAGTCGAAATAAGCTGTCTTGCCATGTACCTTATGTAGGAGGATCCAGTGTCGCCGTTAGGCTGGGAGCAAAACATCCGGTCAGTTTGGACAGCTTTTATGTACACTACGAAGGTACGGTAGGATGAGAAATCCCGGAGTGAGGGGCATGAACACTCATGACTCGCCGCGGCCTCGGCGCTTCAGGTACCCTGTGACAAGATACCACCAGGGTTGACGAAGGGATGCGGCAGCGTGGTCAACGGGACCTCCTTGGAGACGACTGCGCGGATGCGGCTCATAAGCATGCAAACCAGGGCCGACTCTCTTTACCAACACGGCGCCCGCGCTTACCCTGTTTGCTTCCTGGCGGGAGGACCTGTGTTTCGCTCTTCCTCCTGGGCGCCTGAGTGTGCGAGATGGGCGCCGGTGTCTGTTGAGGAGCTTGGAGGCGTCCTTTTAAGAGACGCTTGTGGGGAGGTGTCGATGCCATGTTGTTTCTGCCTCGAACGGATGTGTATCCATCCGTAGTTAGTGAAGACATACACTGTAGAGATGGATGACTCGAGTCAGTTGCCCTGTCAGCAGTGGAGGCAAGGTCGAAGTCCCGGGCCCACCAAAGTCAAAGACCCACTTCGCTTGAGATCCACCCAACGAAGCGGGAAGAGCTAGCAAACTTGTTGGCTCCGAGACACCAGCTGATCTGCCAGGAACATTTTGCATGCAGATGACAGCTGGCGAAACGGAGCGGGTACCTACAGGGTCCAGGCTAAGAATGCCGTGTCCGACGCGTCACGACAATCAAGGCCCTGAAAACTTCATATTCCAAATTCTTGGAGTTTGTAACTATCTGTAGGTTCCTGATGGAGCACAATGCAGTTGGTGTTGGGTTGCCCCTTCCAAACAGGTTTTGTTAGCGCACTATCAGCCATGCTGCTGTCTCACCCTGGTCTTTCCATGAACAGAAATCCGGGTTGAATCGACTCTTGAGCCCTCACTGGCAGCCTTAAGTTCTCTTTGTTGCGCTGTGTACTGGTTGCCGGTACATACTGTGCCTTACGCACAACTTTGACATATTGAGACGTTGGATTCGCGGCTGTCGGAGCAGTCACTTGACCAACTCCTATCCTCCAACCGATCCTGCCCCCCGATCCTGCCCTACTCCGTACAGCTCTCGCAATGGATGCCGCCCGACCCGAGATGAGCAGGTAGACTCGAGGCTGAAAACGCTGCCTCGGTTTGCCGATGCCTTCCACTCTTTTCAACATCAGCCCCGATAAAGACGGCTGCAATGGGATTCCTGCAAACATGCCGTTAGATCCATCGGGATCTCCTCGACTGCGCCCAGCAGCTCGCCCTCTCCATCTCCCGATGCCGTCGATCACCCCCGGCCAGGTCGCCTTCTCAGTCATCCGATTCCTTCCCGTGCCCGTCCTCGTCCTGGATGGCGAGAAGACGGCCGTGCTGGCGAACGAGGCGATGGGCAAGCTGCTGGGGTTGATGCCCGCTACCGTTCAGGACGTCGATTCCATGGTACTAGTCATGGACCAGCTCCGAGGCCGGTCGTTGTCTCAAATCGGCGTCGACCTTGTCCAAGAGGCTGTCCCTGTGTGGGTTGACTGGCATGATTTCCTCGACCAAGCAGCTGCCGAGGCTGGGCTCAGCACGGCCGATCATGACAAGGCAAAAGAGCCCCTGCCCAATGGCGGTGGCGCCACGCCAAGCTTGAATTTTAACAATGCCCGGCGCAAACCGCCATCAGATATCGCTGTCGAGGTCCTGGTATCGTGTGGCGATGCCAGCAGAAAAAGCATGCTCGATTCGGCGCCGGGGTCGGACCGAGCCGCATCACAAACGCGTGCTCAGATGATCGTCTCCCCTTGGCATGCCGAAGACAATCAGATCCTTTTCACGCTCACATTCATGGATTCCGGTTCGCCAGCAATATCTCCGCCCCGAAGGTCAGCGTCAGTTGCTAGCCTGCCAGATCTTGCCGGCAAGAACGCCACCACTACGCCCAGAATCCCGATCCCGCCTGGTGACACATCGCCCTCGTCGAGACGGTCTCGCACACCCGCCGTCTCTCTCTCCTCGAGTCCAGCCCCATACTTGGGTCCTCCATTAGTCCCGTTGACGCCTCGCTCACCCTCTGTCTTACAGAAGATCACGCTCATGAAGGATGCCTTACTGGATAAGACCCAGACTCCCATTCTCGCCATGTGGAAGGATGGAAGCGTCACATTTCCCAATCGGGCTGCACGCAGTCTTTTCAGCCGAAATACTGACGCCGACAAGATGGGAGATGGATTTGACCTGCTCCCGTCATCGGTGGTATGGTCAGAAGACTTTAGCAGGCAGCTTGACCCGAGCGAGCACCCTATGTCCGTCTTGATCCGCACCGAGACCCCCTTTGCATGCCGCCGTATTGGCATGCATGACGTTACCGGCCAGCAGCTCGTATTCGACGTAGAAGGGGCCACTCTCAGAGACGAGATTACGGGCGAGTTCATCGCCGGAATAACCACCTACAGAGATGTCACGAAAATGACCGAGGAGATCATCCAATTGAAGGCTGGTGATGAAGGGCGTTTCAGGTTGATATGTGACACGATGCCGCAGCTTATCTGGACTGCAACCCCAGACGGCACACACGATTTCTTCAACAGCAGATGGCACAGCTACACCGGTTTGTCCAAAGAAGAATCTCGGGGATGGGGCTGGCAGAAGGCGTTCCATCCAGAGGACCTACCCGAAACCGAGAGAAGGTGGAAGCATTCCCTCGGCACGGGCGAACCATACTCGACTGAGTACCGCTGCCGTTCCAAGGATGGCGAATGGAGGTGGTTCCTGGGAAGGGCTCTCCCCTTAAAGAATAACCAGACCGGCATCATTGAGAAGTGGTTCGGTATGGAAGGATCTCAACACCGAAGACGAGACCTTGCGCTCACCCCTCACAGGAACTTGCACCGATATTCACGAAAACATCAAAACTCAGATCGAGGCAGAGAGGACCCGGGAGCAGCTCCTCAGCGTCATTGCTCTCTCGAACATGACCATATTCAATATCGATCGTAACCGGAAAGTCACGATGTTGGAGGGCGCACTGATTTGGAATTCTCACTGCGACAGCAATGAAGCCAGATGGTACATCGGTGAAAATGTGTACAAAGTGTTCAACAGGCTCAATCCACAGCTGCCAGAAGGGACAATGCCACCTTTTCTCGAACTTCTTGAGTCTATCCTCTCCGGGACAGCAGAAAGGAGCCATCAAGAACAACAAGAGGAAGAACACGAGATGGGTATGTATCTTGCCGCGAGTGTCGAGATCGTGGCGGCAATCTTTAACGCGACGTAGATGGGCGATGGTATCGGACACGTTTTCAGCCCATTCTCAGCAAGGAGACTCGTGACGAGGGGGCGAAACCCCCTGTTATCGAGGGGGTCGTGGGCTTCATCATGGACGTTACTGAGCTCAAGACCCGTGAACGGGACCTTGAAACCCAGGTTCAGGAGAAGCGCCAGCTCGTTGCCAACGAAGCCGCTGCAAACGAGGCCAGCAGGCTGAAGAGTCAATTCCTCGCAAATGTAGGCTACACTAGCATGTAACATGGGTGCAACTTTGCTGACAACCAGCCAGATGTCGCACGAAATTCGCACCCCGATCAGCGGTGTCATCGGCATGACTGAGCTGCTCTTGGATGCCGGGCTTGGACAGGAGCAGCAGGAATTGGCCGAAAACATACACCGATCCGCGAACGCGCTTCTAACCGTCATCAATGACATCCTAGACATTTCCAAGGTCGAGTCCGGACGCTTGGACATCGAGGAGGTGCAGTTTTCACTCCCGGTAGTTGTCCGAGACGTGAGCAAGATGCTCAACCCCGCTGCTGAGCGCAAGAGACTCACCTTCCGAACCGTCATCGCAACCGACGTCGAGAGCGATCTCGGGGTCATGGGCGACCCGGGGCGGGTGAGACAAATCATGACCAACCTACTGGCCAACAGTATCAAATTTACGAGCCAGGGCTCTGTGTTGCTCTCGGTCTCGAAAGAGAAAGAGAACGCCGACATCATCGAAGTGAAGTTTTCTGTCCAAGATACCGGCATTGGAATCGGCGAAGAAGTCCAGAGACGTCTTTTCCAGCCGTTCTACCAGGGTGACGCGTCTACAGGAAGGAAGTATGGCGGCACAGGACTGGGACTCAGCATTTCCAAGACTCTCGTCAAACTGATGAAGGGACGGATAGAGCTGGAATCGACTTTAGGCGTCGGCACTACGGTGACATTCTGGATTCCCTTCAAGAAACCGCAATGGCGACAGTCCGCGGCTCCGGACCAGGCAGATCCCTTGCCGAACCGGCCACAGTTGGGGAAAAGTCTATCATACAATACCGCCGAGAACATTGTTGGCACGGCCCTAAGAGATGAACCCCGGGCCAGCCTAGAAGACAGAGCTCAACCGGCGTCCAGAGCCTCATCGAATAGCAGCCTTGTGGCTATCCCGAAGCCGGAGGAAGAGCTTCTTCCGCTCGCAGAGCGCGCCAACATCCACGTCCTAGTCGTCGAAGACAACCCCATCAACCAGCAGTTCGCCCTCCGAACCATCAAAAAGCTCGGCTTCCAGGTCGCGGCAGTATGGAACGGCAAGGAAGCGCTCGACTACCTCGCCGCCGCCATGGAGGGCAAGCAGACCAAGCCCGACATCATTCTCATGGACGTGCAGATGCCCGTCATCGACGGCTACAAGTGCACGCGCCGCCTCCGCCATCATCTCTCGTACAAAGCCTACGTCAGCGACGTACCCATCGTCGCCATGACTGCGTCCGCCATCCAGGGGGACCAAGAAAAGTGCAGACGCGCAGGGATGGACGATTACCTCGCCAAGCCGGTCAAGATCAAGACCCTGGAGCACATGCTGGTCCGATGGAGCACCCGGAGGCGCCGGGCGCGGTCGGCAGATGATAGAGATGGAAATAGGAAGGCGTCGCTGGGCCCGGTCGTTTTCTCGGATGATTCGGATAGTGGCGAACACCATCCCCAAAGTCGTCGTGGGAAGACGGCAACAACAACAATAACGAGTGGAATTGTTCCCGACTATGGATCGGAGCAGCACCAGCCGGCGCAAGACGGAGAAGTCGAACAGAACCCTCCCATTCTCTCCGCTGCACCTGGTCTCTTGAAGCGGCACCACACGGTAAATGGTGTCAGACAGTTGACTGGCAATGTTGCCTCTTTCTCTTCTTCTTGGTGTCTCGTCGACGCTGCTGAGGAGAATTTTTCCGGGCAAGATGAGGCGCCGCCTTTTGGATACGATGAGGATGAATTGAACCGGCTCCCTAGGGACCCGTCAAGCCAAGATGATAAAGCTGAGCCGGGCTAGGGAGCCAATACGTTCTAGCTGGCCGAAGCGGATTGAGGACACATCATCGAAAGCGCACCTGGACCTCCTGAAGCATGTGCTACGTTACTGGAAGGGCACAGCTTCGTTGGGCATCGAATTGGGAGGAAAGGATGGATATCCAGGTTGATGATATGTTCGTCAAAACACCTTCGTGGGGGCGTCGCTGCAGGCCGACACTCTACAAGCGACCACATAAGGTAGGTAGTCTTTGTGGCTGGAGGGCCTGTGCTTTAGGAGACGAAGAAGGCAAACCCTTCGTCGCCCCAACCACGGCAGGGACAGAGGCTACCGATCTTGCAGCAGCCGATCTGTCAGCCAAGTGGGGTGGGTATTGAAGATGCTGGAGGAAATGCAGCGCACCACAATCGAAGCCCACCATCATATCATGTTCACCGACAGCAAGAACGCGTACAAGATGATGATTCTGATCGAACATGATGCGCACCAGAACCATCGAAACTCGATACAGATGGATCATCGAACAGGTGGCTCAAGGATGATCCGGGACCGGAGCACGTCACTGGCGTGTACGCGCCAGCGGATGGGCTTACGAATGCACTGGCCAGGGAGAAAAGGCATGACTAACTTCGCCAAAATGATTGAGCATAGCGATCGATCGAAGCGTCAACTAAGCGAACCTGACACTGTCGAAGCCTGAAGGCTTCGACACCCAGTTTCATAGCCGTCGTACGTTCGAGATACGACATCTAAGGATGTCGATAGCCGGTTCACGTATTGGGGACGTTCATGAGAAAATAAAGAGATTAGCGGTATTATAGTAGACAGTTATCTGCGACTGGGTCTGTATTTGGATCATAAAGTTGGATGAGCGGGATGAGGAGCTTGGCGAAATAAACATTATATACAGGCAGCTCTGTCGGTCTACATGATGTCAAAACAGAATTGGGTTTATTGGGTTCCGGGCAGTTGGGGATCTAGAATCGAGCAGGATACCCGCGCTTGGTTTAGAGGCGTAGCAATACGGGGTTCAAACGAACCTTGAGAATTAAAACTATCTTGATTCTCGTTCCTTGGCTAAGAAGAACACGCCGCAGGTGTCATGTCTTCAGCTCGATACTGGCCAAGTATCTCTGGGGCAGGTACCAGTAAGCAAAGTGGTGGTCGTGACAACTATGAATCACGATAGAACGTTGGACGTCATGCCCTGAGACGCACCTATGTTGTCAAAACGCGTCACGACCATCATGGTGGCTGGACGCTCACCATGATCCAAAAAGCCCACATTCATTACCTACGTAGCAGCAATCTCGGGCACGTCAGGTAGGACCCATATAGTAGTTGAGCCGGGACAAGAAGGGCGGTGTCACGCAGAACACTGGTACATGAATGCAGTCTACAGAGACGACACGGCAGAAAGAAGGAGGTACCTACGTATCATATACGTACCAACAACGATGCAGTGTACGAACAGCCTCCCGAAAAGACACAAGTCAAGGGAACACCCGAAGTCCGCCTGCAAATGCTCTCAGGAGGGGGTATCTACTGTACAAGTGATTAACTACATATATAGGCCCAAAAGTCGAAGCAAGATGCCGTCCCGTACTGTGTAAACAAAAAAAAAAAAAAAAAAAAAGATCGATAAACTGTAGCCAAGCATCACTCCATGCGTCGCTATGCCCAAAAAGAGTCTTGGAATTCAAAAAGAGCCGCCGCCGTGACGCTAGATGCAAAATGACGTGACTTGGCCGAAAACATGGGAGACCGTAAGGTAGATTGGTAAAGGGGTACAGTGATGAAAGAAGGTGTAAGGTTGCCGGAAAGATGGGTCGTAGCGCGTATCGGAAGGGGAAAAGGATGCCACAGTGCTAAGCTGTGTTCGTGCGGTATGTATCGTCGAAAGATCCAGGTCCAGCCGTAACTACCTTAAGGTCCCTACTAACGCCCGGAGCGTGCGAACGGTAGGAACCTCCCCATCCTCACCCCACTGCCCAGAAATAACCGCCCTTTCCAGGTCATATCCTCGTGCGCTGCCCCTTTCCTAGCGTCAGCTGGCTCAGACTCAATGTCCTCGCCGCTTTCTTCCGCTTTGGATCGTCCTCCTCGCCGCCGGCGCCTTCATCGCCATCGTCGTCGTCAGGCCTCAATTCCTCACCAAAAGCGCCATACGTCATTGGCGTCCGTTCTTCTCTAGGTGTCTGAAAGTCTTCTTCCGTGATTTCACCGTCCTCCGGATCCGCTTTTGTCGGCAATGAGCCCCGTTTGGTGGACTGGGCCTCCGTCTCGTCATCCTCTTCCTCCTCCTCGTCGTCGTCGTCTGTCTCGAAGACAGAGAGCTGTTCCTGCGGCGGCGGTGGGACAAGAAGCGACGTCGGCGGCTTCAGCAGCGGTGAGCTTCCCCCTACCGATGATGGTGCCAACCGTTCCTGGGACTTCGACTCGGACGGACCCCGCACCATAGCAAACATGGTCGTCGACAAGGTGTTGAGGCGTTCCGACAGCTTCTTGACCGACGCCTCGAGCGCCTGGCGGGCCGCACGTTCGGCATCAAGGTCGGCCCTGAGCTTGGCGATCACGTCGACGTGAGACACATCGTCGGTTTTGCCAGCGGCCTCGCGGCCTATTGTCGGCATGCTCATAGCACCGCGTACGGTGGGATTAGAAGTTGGGTGGAATGGGGCCATCGCGTTTGCGGCAAGAGACGGAGCTCTTGCAGTGGACGATGAAGGCGGGTGGAGTGGACGCGAGTAAGCTGGTACGTCGCCGAAGGAGACATGAGAATGCGTGTCGGTTTCCAATGAGCGTCGGGAGCTGCCAGGCTGGACCATCTCCCGAGCATCGACGGGTCCCTTAAAGCCGGGGACGGAGCGGCACAGTTGGTCAACCACACGCTCTAACTGGAGGGTGCGGGACTCGAGGTCGCCGAGGCGCATGTCCATGCTTGCCGCATGTGTAATCTTCATACCCATCATCTCTTTCGACAAAAGATTAAAGTTAAAGGGCTGAGGCGGAGTTTTGGGCGGTTTCTCCACCGCAGGGCTCTCAGGGGCGCTGACATCCCCGGGGCCTGTGTCGTCAACATCATCCTGCGCGTTTGATGATAGAGGCGATATGAAACCTGGGTCATACGACTCGCGCCAATACCGAATCTCATCGCTTCGCCGACGGCCGGCAGGTTGAACCCCGACGAGGGCTTGCAACCCAGAAAGGCTCCGGGACCGCCGCCGCATCCCGCCAGCGCTGTCGCTGGTGATAGCACGCCCGATTTCGCTTGGATCTTCGGGTTCGGCCCGTCCACCGGCCCTACTGCCCCTGCCCTGGGCGCTTGCCGGCCGTGGAGACAGACCCGCGCCCCATTCCCGGTTGAACAGAGGTCGCAGTAATGCATGGCCGCCCGTAGCAGCGCGTCGCCGGGCTCCCGCCCCTGTGAGGGACCCAGGCGTGACCGCTTCGGCCTGTAGTGAATTGCGTGCGCTCTCAATGGCCATAATGTCGTCTGGCCCAATGGAGTGCGACCGTAGCGGCCGATCGAGTTCGCTGATGGGGAGCGAGGCCGAGCGCTTGGGCGACCTCTGGGTTGGTCGGCCAAGTTGTGCAGTGGGATCCTAGATTCAGACCGGTGTAAGCTATACCGGGCTTCATTAAAGATCCTGAGGACACAAATACTCACGCTTCGATGCTGTGCTGAGACCAGTGGCCCAGATTCACGTCCCGAATCCGTCGCGGCATCCTGGTGTCCATTGCCATTCTTTTTCCTGCCTCGCCCAAACAACTTCCCTAGAGCGGACCGCAGGGTAGACTTCTTCCGCTGCGGAGAATCTTTGCTCTGTGCGGTTGGGTTGCTAGGGACGTCGCTGACAGCGGAGTATCTGATCGTACTGAGCACAGGATTCGTAGCCCTCCTCGTTTGCGGTGAAACTGTCGACGGTGAGACACTTGGCGGGGAGCGCTTCTGCGGAGAGAGCCGGTGGGGAGGTGATCGCGAGGCCGGGCGGGACACCGGCCGCTCCCCGGGTGTACTCGCGCCAGCTTGAGGCGCTATTGGCGGAGTGGACGGCGGTCCCGGCCGAACGTCCTGTGCGAGGTCTGTACGGCTGCCTCCCGAGCCACCGGTTGAAGCTGGTGTGCCGCTCGGCGCAGGCATTTGCATTCCGCCTGGCTCCTGCTCGCGTTCGGTGCTACTACTCGAGCTGCCCTCATAACCTCCGGTCTGCGGGCCCTGCTGGCTCGGCTGCTCTCTACGCCCACTGTCCCCAGGCTGCTCAAGCGGCTCGTCGGGGGACGGACCAGGACTATGAGTAAGTGGTAAAGGGGTCGCAATCCCTGTACCGGGCTCCCGCATTGGAAAGTCATCATCATCAGCTGCCAGTGACGCCTTTGCTGAACCAGGGTTCCGGATCGGAAACTCGTCGTCGTCCGGAGCCTTCGGTATCGGAATCGGGGCCGAGATGGTACCACGGATCGACTTGTGCCGGGGCTTGGCACGGCCGGCCGTGGAGCCGGACTTCCCGAAGATACTCGGCATGTCGGCAGGCGCAGTCTATAGGTGCGCTAGAGAGTGGGAGGCAGTTATGGGAGAAGACGGGGGAGATCGGGTGAGGCAGGGAAAATGTTGGCTGATAAAGCTGTCGTCCACTCCAGGCCATCTGCGTACCAACAACGAAACAACACAAGGAAAGCTAGTCGCGGCTTTGTCTTCCGGTGCTGTGTGCCTGGGTGATCCCGGGGTAAGGAAGCAATAACGTCGTCAGTGTTCCACCGTCGGGAATTTGGCATGACCGGTGATGTATCCGCAGCCGCCTTCCCTTCCTAGCCAGAATGGCAGGTCTTGCGATGGAGCCGGTCCAACCGTCGAGAACGTGAAGAGGCGCTTGGCTGCGTGCCGAGAGTTGTGATACAGAGTGGCAAGTTATGCAACGAGTGGGCTCGGTCAGTGCAAGGAATACAAATGGAGAGATAGCTCAACTGGACGGCACACCCTGGCCCGCTGCATCCAGGTTATCATGCTGGACTCCGGCGACGGGTTGGTCGACGCGAAACCGCGGGACGCAAGCCAGCAGCGCCAGCAGGTAAACAGCGAATACGTACGAGTCGTGCAGGACGGACCCCACGAGAGCGAGAAGAGCAGCACCAATGACGGATATTAAAGTCCAACATGCTGCTTCTCGGCGGAGGGCAGCATCGGACAGGCCCAGGTTCCAGCCTGCCATGCAAGATGCAAGGGTGGGCAGTCCTGATGCGACGGTGATAGAGGAGGGGCCGTGAGGGGTGCGGCTTGGGGCCGCAGGGTGGGGAAGGGGCGTGAGCTCCGAGCGGCCAGCGTCCTCGCCGGTCTTGGGCTTCTCTTCCTGAATGCGTCCGTGCCTGCTCCAGGTGGGTTTTGGAGATGAGTGGGGGCAACTGAATATCAAGTGTCTTGCAAACTGACCCCAGGACGCCTACTACACTGCTGTGTTTGATCAGGCGAAAGCGTCGAAGGGGTCGTTCATGTGGTCGACTGCGAACGGCAGCCCGCGTGCTCTGAAAGAGACCTGGAATTGCTGTCTCCGGTGCGTGCTTGCAGCTGCGCCTTGGCATTGCTGCATTGGCTCGGGGAAGCTGTTTCGGACAACGGACAGACCGCTGTGGTGTCCTGTACGCTAGCTCGAATGCCATGCACGGAATGACTGGCCGCGGTTACGTCGAGACTCAACACAGCGGATGGCGACGAGGAATAAAGGCAGGGGTTGCCGGAGTCGAGAGAAAGCCTAGGTAGACTGCGCATTCATTCATGTTGGCAGACGCCATTCCTCAGGTATCCTACGCATCGCTTAGCGTCCGTTCTCTGGCGGGCATGTGCCGCTCCTCGTTACAGACCATGCCCTCAACTGGCGGGCCTGTACGTAGGAGATGCCGTTGCAAGGACAGAAACCTTCTGGCGACGAAGCGAGGTGGTTGGTGAGACATGAGCGTACACAACTAGGCCCACGACGTACATACACAAGGAATGCCCCGAGCGCATCGAGCCATGCCAAGATCTCTCGCGTGGCCTTTTTGGTGCCATGTCAACGAAACCCCATTGTTCCTGTTTGGGAGCTGGATACCCCTGTGTACGACGCTGGAAGTGTGATAAAGAGCTGGAGAAGAACGCAGACGGGAGCTGCTCCATTCTAGTTTGCACCTTCCCCGGTTGCCTGTGCCACACACTGGACGATTTTTGCAAGTGGAAGGCTCGATCCCTTTTCCGTACCCGCTTTCGCTCCTTCCTTTATGTACAGTCTCGTGTGCACCGTGTATGCTGCGTAGGCCCGAGCGAGTTTGATCCTCGCCATGAGATCCGATAACTCTGAGTGGCATCTTAACGTCTGGGGTTGTGCTTTATGATCTGCTTGCGCTCCCACGATTCGGCTTTGACATGTGGGACGCCCGGCACAGCATCCGTGCTCATTCCTCCCGCCTACCCCTATTTCTCCTCGGTACACGCCATGCCGTGTAGATATCCGTTTCTGTGATATCTCCGCCTCCAGGACGCAGATGAAGGCGACAAGATGGCACCCACTGCGCAGCTTGCAATCCTCCTGATACATCGCGTACTGCATACGCATGCTCAAAACAGCCAAATTGCCTTGCCAACCAATATCCTTGAGCACTCAACTGGCCGCTAATAAGCAAGATCGCATGCAGCCTGCACTGGACAGCAGAACGCAGAATGGCGCGGGCGAACTGACCAATACAACGTCCACCAACACTGATGAAGCGCGGCTGTTTACGCCGGGGTTATGCGAGTGTGCCCGTCTCCGCGCGCAAAAAATGACAAATCGTTCTCGAAGCCAGCAGCATCGAAGAATTCCTGGTTGAGTTGCGGCGCACGGTCTGGACAAGGACTGGGCATGCCACGGCGAACCAGGATACTCCGACATCCCGAGGTTGATGAGACACTGCCACAACATACCTACTGACAAACCCCGCACAGAACCTCAACGGACCCTTCATGTCGAGAAGCGTTACTTTGCCGCACAGCAATAATGTGCGTGATGGGTATCAGGAAACCGAAGACAGAACGAAGAAAGTCCGGCATCAGCTTGGAGAGCGTTCAGCGCAGGTCGTCTTGTGTGGAACTTCAAAACCCCGCTCTTGGCAGGTTCGACAAGAGGCAAGTCTCCACAAACTCCACGAGACAAGGATTGTCTGAAACAGCCAGGCCCAGGTTCCACAAGAGGCGATTCACCCGCCGACTCCACATCAACTACTAACTAACGGTTTGACAGGGGAAGAGACGAACAACGACCACAAGGAACAGGACAGGATACGAAGCGACATACTCAAAAACTAGGGGTGAAGTCCTGGCGCATCTCGTTTGGACAGTGATGGAGACACTTCTCGGCCCGTTGTACGATGACCAACAACGATCAGCCAGCCATATATATACGGATAGGAGTCGGAAGAAAATTCCCCGATAACGTTATCTCCCCCCCCAAAGTGAGACTCCAGCAGAACCGCCTTGCACTCTTGTTAGTCAGCTCAGGTCAGTTACCATTGAACAGAGCATGTTACAGCCGGCCTCAATCTGAGTGTCGATATCGATTCGGAATATTCTAGCCAGATCCGATGCATTAACATGTGCGGTCTAAGTTTTCTCTTCCCGTCCTGCCGGTGCTCCGCTCCGGTTATGCACCTTGAACAAGCGATGCCAGGTCCGGGTACCGGAGGTCGGCATTCTCTTCGAGATACTCCATCCAGTTCTTCAAGAACTTGCTGCCTCTGCGCAGGAGAAATCCAACAGCGACGAGTCAGTCAGGCCAAACACACAAGGGTTCTAGAACGTACTTCTTCACCGTCTCGGAGTCTCCAATGACTGTTAGTGATCGCTTGGGTCTCGTCATGGCCACTGCATCCTGCATTAACACGCATATCTCCACAAAGCTGCAACTTGCAACGGCGGCCTGCCAAGCGCACACGATGGAAGACGGGAGGGAATGCTACTGCGACACATTACCCAAGGGCAAAACCGTAGATCTGACTCACCATTCAGCCGCCGCTTCTCACCCAGAAAGCCGACCTCGCCGTCCGGGTTGCTCCGGACAAGACTAACAATGACAGCTTCCTTCTCTCGGCCCTGAAAGCCGTCGACGCTCCCGAGCTCGATGCCCGGGTAAGTCTCCTTTAACGGCGCCAGGATTGCAAGCTTCGCTCATCGCAGTCTTTTGTTAGCCCACGAGCCATCTCATTCTGATGCTCTCTTGGAACCGAACCGCCCCAGTGACATGAACACGGCCCAGGCGGCAAAGAGCATCTTTTTTCACGGATGCAGCTGTCACTTTTAGGGCAGAAACGCACCATGTGAGCGGGAGATAAGTGTTACGTACCTGTGCGTTGTACGGCGTCACCACGGCGATATCCTCCGGCTTGACCCCGGCCTCTACCAGGCTGCGCACATGTTGCCTTACCAGCGCCGCCTCCATCTCGTTGCTCTTGCTGTCGCCGTAGATGCTGCTTTTGGTCAGCTTCTTGCCGCCGCCGCCGGCGTCCTGCTCGTCTTCGTTCTTCTCGGGGAAATCGCCCCCTTGGGTGTCAATGAAGATGAGCGGCTCAGTCGTGTCGTCGGTTGCTTCCACGTCGTAGGGTAGATCCTTCAGTAGCCTGGCCTTGACTGCGTCTGCGGCGATGAGCTTCCCCTCGTACAGCTCGTCGGACGGGAAGCGCATGATCTTCTCGTGCATGCGGTACTGGGTCGTCAGCATCCTCTTGATAGACGGGCCGTGTAGCTTCAGCAGGCGGTCGAATAGCGTCGTCTCCAGCGTAGCCCCCTTTATTGATTGCTCATTGGCAGTGGCATCCTTCCCCTTTTTGCTGCTGCTGCTCTTGCTCTTAGAATTCAGGGACTTGATCGTCGGCGGAAGCTGCAGATGGTCCCCCGCGCAGATGGCCTTCTTCGCGGCCAGCAGCGGCACCCAGCACTGCGCCTCAAGCGCCTGGCTCGCCTCGTCAATGATGACCACGTCGAACTGCTCGTCCCGCAGCTGGAAGCCGCCGGACCCGTGCAGCGTCGCCAGCACCACCTTGCTGCCCGCCACGAGATTGCTCACGCACCGGCGCTCCCGTTCGCGGTACTCCTTGCGCAGCTCCTTGAGGTCGGCGTAGATGGCCTTGCGCTCCTTGCCACTTCGCGTCTTGCGGATTGAGGCCTGCTTGGCGTCCATCTCGGCGCGGACGTCCTGGACGATGGCGCCTGCTTCGGAAGTCCTGGTGAGCACGTCGAGGGAGTGGTTCAGCACGGAAGGGAGCAGGCGGGCGGGATGGCCCAGGCGGATCAGGGGCACTTTGTGCGGGGCGAGGCGCTCGACGATGTTGTCGACCGAGATGTTGGAGGGGCCGCAGACGACGATGCGGAGGTTGCGCTTGAGGAGCTGGAGGATGAGTTCGATGAGCGTATGCGTCTTGCCGGTCTGTCAGAGCGTGAGCATCTTCATCCACCCTTCATCATCAATCATCATCATCAGGGACTCACCCCCGGCGGCCCATGAATAAGGGCAATCTCTCTCGACGCCAGTGCGAACCGGATCGCCTCCTTCTGGCTGTCATTCAGCGTCGGGTCAACCCACTCAATCTCTCCCACCTCCGGATCGTGCGCCAGATCCGCCGGGACAGGCGACGGCGAAGACAAGCCAAACAGCACTCTGATAAACGGGCTGTACTCGGCCTCTCCCATATTCGCCAGCCTCTCCATCGTGGCATTCATCCTGTGTCACCTTCATCAGCTCCTTTCTTCCCCTCCCCCTCCCCCTCCCCATTTCCATCCCTCTCAAAAACATCCATCCATCCCATCCAAACCTGGGACTCACCTCCGAAAAGTAACATCATCAGCAACCTTCACAATCCACACCCTCTTCTCCCCCACCATCCCTCCCTCACCGTCACCACTCCCATCCCTCTCCTCCACCGCAACCGCCACCGTCCCCCTACCCACCCGCGTAACCACCCCTTTCACCCCGCCTCGCTCCAACTCCTTAACCTCCCTCTTCCTGGCCTGCGCACTCGGCTGTTCAGCCACCAACACAATATCGCCCGTGCGGATGCCATGCTCAGGCAAGTCGGCGCCCCCTCCCGAGTGTGAGTGTGTGGCAGGATCGGGGCCCAACTCGAGCACCGTCTTCCCTCCCAAGCCCGTGCGCTGGGCGGCGACGGTGAGGTTTGTCAGCGCGACGCCGGCGCGCTGTAGCGCCGTGGGGGAGTGCAGGGACACGAGGGCGGAGGACTCTGCTATTTCGGCGGCGAGCTCAGACGCGAGGAGGGAGAGTTGCGTTTGGGCGAATGTGGGTATGTCTAGCGCCATTTTTCATTTAAATGTTTTACAAAGGGATTTTGTTTTGAGAGGTGGGTTGTTGTGGTGATGAAGTTATAGAGGGAGGTTGTTGTTGTTGAGTTGAGAGGGTTGAGTTAGGTTGAGGTGGGACGGATGTGAAGAGGGCTATGAGTGAGAAGTTGGGGCGATAAAAATTAACTACACAAAATAGCGACGAAAGTGTTTCCTCACTCAACCACGATGATGTTTGCTTTCTGTTTGTAACTTCATGATCATTTATTTTCTTCATCCACTCGTACAAACAGCAGGACCTGCACCTGCATCATTATCATACTCCTAGCAAGGCAGTTGCCGGTCCGCAGCCAGGACACTGAACCACAGCAACCTCAGCAATGAGTTGACCCCATTCTCAGTCTTACAACCGCTCCCATATTTCTTACCATAAATGCCCAGCTCCGGTCACATCGGATTATTCTGCACCACAAGGATAACGATCAACGACGCCAACGTCACAGTAAACGCGATAAGCGACACCAGCATGATGGTCCCGCGACTGGCGGGATATTTGCCCCTTATGACCCAATACTGTCCCCGGAGGTACCGGTTGTACCCCAAGAGCAAGATCAAGATACTGACGGCCAAAAAGGCCGTGCCGAGGGGCTTGCCCAGATGCCGTAGCCTCTCGGCCTGCTTGGTGTCTTCCGCCAGCGACGTGTTGAGTCGGAAGAGCTGCGTAATAGCAATTCCGATCGAGGCGAAGGCCAGTGACGTCCGAAGCCATGCGAGGAATGTGCGTTCTGGTAAAGGGGGGAAATCGACCGGTCAGTTATCCTCCGTTTTTGTGTCACAGCACACAGCGACCCTTACCTAAGGCCAAATGATCCCGTGCAACGCTCCCCTTATTCTCAAGCTCGATGCTCTTGAAGTAATGTAATGCACGCTTCCAGCGCGGTTCGTCCTGCTGTCCCCTAGGTCCTCCTTGCAACTCGTCCTCCTCGCCGGTCCCATCTGCCCCTGGCGGCGGCGGCCCTTGTGGTGCAGTTGAAGACTTTCCGCCCCGAGCTGACCTCCTACGTGCTGCGGGGCTTATTTCGGCCGTGCTCTGGTAGTTTAGGGTCCGCTGCCGCTCTGGCTGTGCCGTCACCACGCCCCGGCCGGTGGGGTCGATGGCCGGAGGGGAAGCCGAGACGGATGGTCCGCTGGCTCTGCGGTGGGAATCGCCTAGCAGAGGCTGTAACCGGGGACTGGCGGGGTCTACATCGAGCGACTCGGCCCGTTCGCGGGCGCCCTGGAAGCACATGTGTGTCAGCTTCACATTCAAGGTTTCAGCACGTGTTGCGTGGGGGGACTGAGGCGTCAAACAGGCAGTACAGGGATGTGATTCGTATACGAACAGTTCCTGCACAGATGCCATTCATTGAAGGACCGCAGACTGCCTCAGCCATTTCGAGCCACACTGGGCTACACTAGGCACGGCCAGATATCCGGTTCACCGGCGAGGGATGGGTCTTTGAGCTTGACATAACAGAGCTAGGTGCACTGTGGAGAACCTTGGAAGGATGTGACGCTGAGACCCTTGCCGCGGACGACGACGCCGGCAGCCGGGGAAGCTTAACGGAAGGGAACTAACCTCGAGAATGTCCCGAATGCGATCTCCGGATGACTTTCGCCGCGAAAGCTGCGGCGTGATATTTGGGGACGGAGGTGCGGCCGAGGCCGCATTTTCGGACATGTTCGATGTGCTTGAGTTGCTCTTGCCACAGGGGCCCAGAGTCTGCAGTTACCCTAAAGAGTTGCAGTGACACGGCGGGTTATCGACGCTATCCGTGGCGTCAGCGCGCCAACAGACTGTGACAAAGATGCGATGATGCATTCCAAGTTGATGGATTAATCCCAGATTATGTACGAAGCCAGTGTGATCTCGACCCGCTGAATATAAGCGTCGCCTTCGTCCTTGCTTGGGTTGCGACTGTCCTCAAGAGTCAGAAACAGATCCTCCTGATCTCAGTGGCTGGTGGGCCTTCCGTCCGGCGAGCTGATTGGCCAATGGCTCGCTTCTCTGACTGTGTGCTCACTCGAGGCAGTCGAGGCTTAGTCAGTCCCGATGACGTCGCGTTGTGAGACTCTACTAGAAGTGGAAGGTATGCATATAAGATTCAACTTCATTCCTCGCTGTGTCCTGGTCTGCTTCCCTTCAGGAATACTGGAGGCGCCACACGACGCCATTTATGTGATCAAAACCGATTCCCTACTGTCCCGGCCCAGTTCACGTACTCTGCCTGACCGACGGCCCGACACGCTCTGCGGTGAAGGGACAGACAGTTGAAGACGGATCGTAACGGACCGTTGGCCGGGCGGAGAGGAGATGTTTCCAGGTTTCTGCTTGAGCCTCATGGGCCATAGCGCCAAGCTGTTGCGAGACGACGTCTCCGTCGACCCACTCATCCAGATGAGGGGCTGTTCAACTGTTGGACTTCTGCGGACACTCAAACGACTCCTGAAGGCTGAGGCTACCCTCTATATTCCGTACAGTACAGAACTTGAACACGGCGAAACAGCTCCTGGATCAGCAAGGTCCACCGCTTGAGGCCTTCTCTGTTCCCGGCCTCCCCTGGTGCATTGCCGTCGTGGATTGTCGGACGTCGGAGCATCTGAACACCGACAGAGGGGCGCTCATCAGGCGTTGACTTGGTCTTTAACACTTTAACGCCTTTAAACTCCGAAGTGACTTCGTGGACTTTAGGTTGGCAGACAAAATCTGTGGTGATAGTGAGACCGATCAGCTCGAGCGTGTGTGTATAAATAGGTTGAAATTCATCGTGGTGACAGTCGAGTTCGTCAGCAGGATCTTGCCAGCAGTGAGTCTTCGCATTCCTGGCATTGTAAACACAACACCATGGGCCACACGATCCAAGGCAAGCAAGTCGGCAACATTGGCTTCGGCCTAATGGGTAAGCCCCTTGGACCGCCTACTTACGATGATACAAGTACCGTTAAACGGCGTTGACAACGAACAGGCTTGACATGGCGTCCCAACAGAATGCCCGACGAGGAAGCCTTCGCCGTGATCAAAGCCGCCCTGGAGAGCGGCTGCAACTACATGAACGGGGGGGAGTTCTACGGCCCCCCCGACCACAACTCGCTCACTCTCCTCAGGCGGTACTACGAGAAGTACCCCGAGGACCAGGGCAAGATCGTGCTCAACATCAAGGGCTGCGCGGGTGAGAACTTCCGCCCGGATGGCTCGCCCGCGGGCGTCAAAGCTAGCGTCGAGAACTGCGTGCGCATGATCGGCGGCAAGGGCCGCATCGACCAGTTCGAGCCCGCGCGCAAGGATCCCAACACCGACATCGAGACCACCGTTGCCGCGCTGCAGGAGCAGGTCGCGGCGGGCAACATCGGCGGCATCACGCTGAGCGAGGTCAGCGCCGCAACCATCCGCAGGGCGGCTAAGGTGGGCAAGATCGAGGGTGTCGAGGTCGAGTTCTCGCTGTGGTGCACCGAGCCCCTCGAGAACGGCGTCGCGCAGGCATGTGCCGAGCTCGACATCCCCATCATCGCGTACTGTAAGGAGATTTCCCCCCTGCCACTATTTCTTCACCATCCCAGTCGGTCACACCTAGAAAACTGACCCGCTATGGCCCGACAGCACCGCTCGGCAGGGGCATGCTCACCGGGCAGATCAAGTCGCCGGCCGACATCCCCGAGGACGACTTCCGGAAACATCTGCCCCGCTTCCAGCCGGACGTTTTCGAGGGCAACCTGCGCCTGGTCAGAGAGGTCGAGAGGCTGGCGGCCAGGAAGGGGTGCAAGCCCGGCCAAGTGGCCATCGGGTGGTTGTTGGCGCTGGCGAAGATGCCAGGCATGCCGCGGATCATCCCGATCCCGGGCGCGTCCCATCCGCACAGGGTGAGGGAGAATGCGGTGGAGATCGAGCTGAGCGAGGAGGAGATGGTCGAGCTGGACAGGATCATGAGGGAGTTTGCTCCCGTCGGGACGAGATATGCGCCGCCGGGGATGAAGCTGTTGGATACGAGCACCGAGTAAGGTATGTGTGTTGTTCTTGTGTGTATATCTGAAAATATCATACGTACATACCTGCCTTGTGTAAGACGAGTCGGTCGGTGCCACAGTCATTGATGTAGAAGTTCTGCATTCCCCGATTTCAACACGACCACCCCCAAAGTGGCCGAGCGGTCAATGGGGGTGGTCCTGCTCCCGGGCCGGGGCCAGTTCGATTCCAAGCCAGGCAGCAGAATTCTGCGAGTTGCACCCCCCGGAAGGAGGGTAGGGCCCGTGACGGCTGGCCCGAGTACTTCAGCCACGGTACGAGGAAGATCTGTACACGAAAGCGCCTCCCCCGACCGCTCCCCCGAGCGCGTACCCCAAACGAAGTAAACCTACCCGTGGGTTTCGTAGCCGGCTACCTCCCTTCGACCGACGAAGGGCGGGTTAGCTGGTGAGCTTTTTGATCCCAAATATTTATTTTTCGTCTTTGATGACCTGACTACTGTGATTTATCACTAGGCGAGTTCTGCCGCTATTAAGACTGTTACGGCTAGTTACTGCATGCAAAGGGCGAGGCCTTCGGCCAGTAGATCTATTGAACTGAAGACAATCAACTGTACAGAAGAAAAGAGGAATCGGGGCTTTTGAGGGCTAGCCCCACAGTTCCTAGTTTGGCCTTGATTGGATGCATGTGACGGCCAAAAGTGGGTCTTAGATCCGAGAACCGTGCCGGGATCACGGACCACTGAGCCGGGCCGTCACAAAGACCTGCTAATAGATACTGTTCGCTGATAATTAAATAAGAGGTTATAGTTATAGGATCTATAGCTCGGTGAGGTGCTGTGTAATTCTAATAACTAGAATGGCCGAGTTAAGTGTGTCTGGCTCTTTGTAGGACCGGGGTGGCGGATATTTTCTCTCGCTAAGCCTTAGGTCACATCTTAACTCGATAATAGGTGAATAGGAGATAGTCTTAGTGCTATAGTACTGGCTTATAGGATAGATATTCCTTATAGCTATAGATTTATGTTGGATATAGTTGAGTTGACAAGACGAACTTCATATACACTGGAGAATAATTCAACTTTGTATTCTGGATAAGATCTGACAGTGTTGTGCAACATCTGTACAGTACGACAGTTGGGAGCTATACTGTGGTATAGAGCAAAAGTTATTGCTCCTACTTAAGTACCGACAAGGGCCCCGAAAATTCGCTTCCAGCTGCTGCCAGACTCCATACCACTCCCGACCAATCACAAGCCCTATCGGTACCAGAACCAGAGAAATAACTTACCCATCCCACCACAGTACCGGGGACTTTGAGGTCGCCGCGACCGGGTTCCACTTTCCACCTTGAATGTCGCGAGGCACCCTCAACAGAGCTCGCGCAGCTCACGGCCGCCACAGAACCTCACAATATCAAACGGAAAGAGCATTGCAGCCTAACCATAAAACACTATCCACGATGTCGACACAGTGGATAGACTGGTCGAAAACGACCCGCTCCAAAGACTACCGCGGCTCCGGCTCGTTCGCGACATTTCTCATCATCGGGCGTAAGCCCTCTCCCCCGTCCCTTCCACGTTATCGAAGCTCCCCACTAACACTTGCACTTCCCTCGGTCGGAAAAAAACAGCGGTATGTTTCTTCCTCGGCATCCTCTTCGCCTCCTTCCCCTACGACTTCCCGCTGCTCTGGACCTCCGACCCCGTCACGCCGTCCTACCTGGACCACCTTGAGACCCACCTGCGCTTCACGCACCAGTCCCCCCACCTGATCGCCCGCATGCTGCACATCATCATGTTCGTCGGCTTCCTCGGCTTCTTCATCAAGCTGTTCCGCCCGAGCGAGGCCAACGTGCTCTTCGACGGCGGCAGCCTGATGCTGTACGTCATTGCCGCGGGCGTGTACCTGAGCAACATCGTCAAGGGCATGCGCGCCGTCAGCCAACCGGGTGGGTTGGCCGCTGCTGTCGCGGAGGCTGCGGCGGAGGATGCTGCGGGTGGGCAGGTGCAGCCGGGCACGGTGTACCAGGGTCCGATTACCGGGAGGGTGGTGTTGGGGCGCGAGGATAGCCTGCGGGTCATGAGCGCGAGCCGTGTGATTCTCGCGCTGGTTTTGGTTGGCGTGTTGGTGTTGCAGGCCGGGCAGTGGTATGCGGAGCGCAAGGAGGCGGATGATTATGCTAAGGCGGAGAGAGATGCGGCCGAGAGGAGAGCGGCGGCGGGGACGGCGGGGAGGAAGAAGTTGTGAGATAAGGGCGGTTCACGTGCTTGGAAGGGCGTTGGGGGTTTGGGTGGTTTGATGGATTGATTCTGGCGAGGTTTCTTGGGCGAAGCAATGTGATTGCTATTTTATGTCCAGCTACATAAGTTAGACTTCGCCTGCCATGGCGATCACGTACTAAGTATGACCTGGTTATGTTATGCTAGTATGCCATGCACTCTGCGAGCACATCTAGATCACCTTTATTGTACAATTCGGTCGAACAAAGTAACGAAGCTTCGGAGATGTTTGGTGGTTGCTCCTGCTTCTAGTCTGCAGGTATGCTTCGGTCATCGGCGTCATGGGCTGGCTCCTGTAATGAGATATAAGTCTGGCGACAACGAAGCAGCGATTTAAGTGAGATTATCGTGATAAATTGAGAATGGGAAATATGTACAGCAGTATGAAAGTAAAGGCTGGCAGTCTAATCCCAGGGTATAATCCTCCATCCCTTCTATAAGCCCCCAGATGATGGACGATGCTGATGCCGATGTAAATGCCGCGCAATGAGTGTGCATCCCTTTCCCAACGTAACGCCGTGCTAAAACCAAAATGCCTCCCCCTTCGCTGAATCAATGAAGTAAAGAGTAAGCAAGTAAAATACCAGCGTGTCCCGAAGCTCCGGCATCAGATCGATACCCATCTCTGGCCGTGACCCTGCTCCCTCAAGGAGCATCATCTCTTCGGCATCGGAGTTCCCTGCTCGCTTTCTGGCTGGTATGGCAGATAGGACTCGCCCCGCGCCACACCATCCAGCCCGACGCTGTCCAGCATCTGCGTGAAGGTAGTCATGTTCGTGTACCGCCGATCGGTATTGCTTTCCGGCGTCCTGTCCGGCGTGATGTTGGGGTCGGCAAACACGTTGATGCTTACCGAGCTGGGTTCGCGATTTTGTCGTGGTGTGTGCGGCATCAGTCCGTTATCCTGGTCCACATATGGCATGTCGACATACGCCGAGGGTTCGAATGAACCGTATGGGGCGCTACTCTGTCTCTCTGCCTTTTGGGCCGCGGCCGGGGGAACAGCCAGCACCCCAGCACCCGACTCTGGCGAGTTTACCGAGGAATCTATGAGAGCTGCCGTGACAGACGCGGGATCTTCGCTCGTGTTCCGCGGGCTTACCCGGGCAAAATCGCTCCGCAATGTGGTGTTTTCCGCGACAATCGGGTTGCTGATCAAGTTCCCGAAAGATGATGTCGAACGTGAAAATTTCGAAGGGTTTCCCGACTCGCTCGCATTCTTCCTCTTCCTCAGGAGGATAAAGGCGAGCACAGCGGCGCCAATGAGGACGACAGCTCCGGCTGCCACACCACCGGCAATAGCTGCGATCGGCGGACCGCCGTTGGAACCGCTCGCTTGATCGGAAGATGAATCGTCGGCAGCATTGGTAGAGTCCGGTGTCTGACTCGATCTGGCATCTGTAGTGGCGCTCGTCCTGGAACCAGCGGTGCTTGTAGGGTTTGGTTTCGCCGTGTTGATCTGTATCGGCACCGCATTTTGATCCCGGTCCATGATGCACTCGTTGTTTCTGCACGAGTATCCAAACGGACAGCACTGATTCCCACACCGGCCCAAGGTGCCCCCAAGTGCGGTCGTCTTCACGACGGCGTCGGGGTATTTCTCCCCGTCCTGCAGCGAAATGTCACATGGTATTGGCTGGAGTCGCTGGCAGCCGGCGCCGCTGGGGCAGCAAAGCACTGTGGTGTTTCCAGCGAGGACGATGCAGTCCTCGCCGGATCCACAGCAGAAATAAGGGGGAAAGTCGGCGTTCTTGCACTGGTTGAAATTTGGGGCGCAAGATGACTGCCGCATAAACAAGTCATTCATGAGTACCGCCGAAGCGGCTGTACGTACGGCAGCCAACGAAGCCACCCATAGCGTAAGCCCGCGCCCGGGCATCCTGACCAGAGCTCTCCTGTTCTCCCTGGTGTTTCTAATTTGGCTGAGGGTCGTTTGGTGAGTCGAGTGGGCAGACGCGGCGTTGTATACTTTCTCGGCAAAGGCGTTTCGGTATCGGCTAGGACAATGGAGTCCCCGGAGCTGGCTCGGGCCGTTGCAGTATAAAGAGACATAAAGTGGATCGGGCCACCCAGGTGGAAAGAGCTATGTCTTTCGCACAAAGCTCTTCCTTGTTGTTGGCAACAGTTGAATCAACGTCAGCCACGCCAGGAATACCGGCAAAGGAGGAGAGATGAAGGTGATGACATGAGGATAGGTCCAATGGAGCTTGAAATGAGGAAGGAGTCAGAAACCGAACGACCAGGCGCTTGGCATGGAGGTATACTGGAGAGGTCCCGGAAGCCTTGCTGTTCGAAACCTGCTGATGGAAGATATGACGCATCCGCTCTTGCGGTTGGGCTGGCAGACAACGAGACAAAGGGTCCGAACAACTGGTGAGGAAACAATGCCATGTCCAACCCATGTCCGGCCGGGCCATTTTGCAGTGGAGTGGTGGGCGACAGGACTGCGACCCGATCGACTGGCCGCTGGATGGTCGCGGGCCATGCCGAAGATTCTTCTGACCGGGTATCCTTGGGCAGTCATTCGGATCGTTGCTTGATGACCGGGTGCGATAGAAAGGCCGGGGGGCCCCAAATCACAGGAGTTCATCGATTCCGGGCTCAGTCATCACGCGGTGGTGGTGTGACCACTTGGGCGATGCACGGTTTTGCCCAACTCAATCAGATCCACTGAATGCATTGTTCTCCTTGTTTGAAGGCTTCCGAAGTCAGAACAATGACAGGCCATTGTGAAGCGCCGAAGACCTTTCTGACAGGCCCAGGTGACATTGAGCAGCGCGAGTGGTGAGAAAGACGTTCTCTGAAGTTGGGTCTCGGAAACGGCGTTTGGGAAAGAGTTGTGCTGGGCCGCAACCGCGTGCCTGATTGGCTGGCCAAGCTGCCATTTCTATTTAAACCACGGCGGTTGGCTGAAATTGGCCGCGAGATCTGTTGGCCCGTGCTTGGCTGGGTACGTACCCTGCTGCACGTGCCTTCAAACCCCAACTTGTTGCAGAAGCCAACATTTTGACGCCTTGCAGGTGGAAGCTCTGCCCAGCGCTTCCCAGTTGCTGGCCTGCTGCCGGCACTTACAAGCGACCTCGAGACCGAGGCGGTCCGCGATGCCCGACCACGCAGTATTCCTGGCCATAAGAGGCCTCCCGATGATCGGCAGACGACTCAAGTAACTACAGGCTCCAAGTGACCGACCTTTGAGGTCACATGGATATTCGCCTTCATCGGCCGCGACTTCTCAACCCACACCACAGCGTGTATTGATGGCGGACAACTAAGTTAGCTAGGTGTCATCATCGTCTGCCAGGTTGAAGGGCGCTCCCAAGTCATTGACTCATTTCGGAGGCAGCCAAAGACCCGACTACATACATTGATGCCTTGCTCGGTGTGGCCATCTCGTCGGCCGCTGGTCAGCGGCACATTGCCTGAGCGAGCCCGAAAACGCGCCAGGGTTGATATGTTTCACATCTCGGTCGAAACGGCATTTCGGCCTCGGCCATGGCTGAAGTACGTAAGCATCTGATAGAACAAGCTTAGCCTTCTACGATCTGAAGGAAGATATTCCATTGAAGTCTCTACGGTGAATCACACTTCCACGTTGCGGTCACGTATGAGGCCTGAACGACGAATGAAGGGGCATCAAAATAGCATCACTCGCCCGTCTGTCAGACCTTGTGGATGACGACTGTGTCCGCAGTACACAATATATCACATTCTCACCGCCGTCTGGGGTATGACGGCGGCGCCAAACATGGATCGGTGGTGTATTACAGTATGTGCGCTGGAACCCCGTGAATCTGATCTGGAGCATTACACAGCATGGCCGAGTTGAGCACAAGAGAGAAATTTCATATTCTGATACGTGGCTTGCTTCCGGCAAGGACGTTTGGCTCAGGACAACGCGCAGCGCCCCTGTTCGTGGTATGAAGGACGAGCGGCATCGGACAGGCAAACGCATCTTCAAGTATCCAGTTGTATGGTCACCACACGGACGACGATGATCACTAAAAGCGTGGATAGTGACACAAGGGGTAGATGTGTGGAACGCAGACGGTTGACCACTCAGCCAAAGACGAGGCAATGTACACTCGACTCAAATAAATTGAGTTGTAAATGCAAACACTTTTCATTATCAGCAAAAACTAACTATCATAACCCATCATCATATCGCGCCGGTTCCCGGCCACCCTACTCGTCCCTGATACCTCATCATCCTTCAAAAAGAGCGTAGTCCAAAGATGTTGCCATAGCTTTGATCTAGACCTCGATTTGAGCGCCGTCAACCTATCCCAAGAAGGATATCATACATATCGAAGCGCAAAACGCCAGAACGCGCCGTGGCATGCAGGATTGGATATCGAAAAACGGCATCGTAAGCTTGAAGAGAAGAGGAGAGACAAGAGACGAGATACAGGAACAAAAAGAGAGGCGCGAATATGAAAGCAAGCCGAGGTATCATCGCGAGAATGAGGAAAGAAAAGCAAAGGTCGGTAGAAAAGCCGAGTGAATGACGGAGGGGAGCAAAGCAAAGAAAACAAAAGAGATATACACTCCGTTAGATAGTGACCAGCAATTCCTCCTCGTCATACTCCCAAGCCAATACAATACCTCTTGCCGCAAACCCATCACCATCAAATCATATTCCCATTCACGCTGACCTCAAACCCCTCGCCCTTCTGCTTCCTCGCCTTCGCCAACATCAGCTCCCGCATCCAGTCGATCCTCTCGTCGCGGCTCTTGACCGCAAAATGATGCGTCTTGCCCGTGCCATTGACCGCGCCCTCGATCGCAGGCGGCAGGCTCGCATTGCTGCCGTTGTTCCCGCCCGCGAGCAGGCTTCCCCCCGGCAGCGCGCTCTCCCTCTTCTTGGTGAGCTTGACGCCCCCCTTGCCGTCCTGGGGGATGAGCTGGAAGCTAAAGGCGGCCACGTCCTTGGCCTTGGCGTCGTCGCCGCTGCCGCGGCGGATGTGCATCGCCTTGAAGGCGGCGTTCAGCTTGGACCCGCTCGCCATGCCGCTGCACGCGATGGCGTAGTCGTCGATGTCGATGTACTCGAGCGTCTTGTTCATGTTGGCGGCCGCCGCGTCCTTGTGCATCGTCAGGCGGGTGCCGCGCAGCTTGAAGAAGTGCTCGTGCCACTCGTGGCGCAGCATCTTGGTCTTGCGCTTGCGCATCAAGCCCTGGTATGAGATGGCGCTGCCGCCGGTCATGTCGATTTGGGGCTTGTCGCTGATCGGGGAGAGGCGGCCGCCAATGTTGACTGCCTTTACTCCGCCGTTGCCGGTCGCGTCGGCAGTAGCTGCGGCGGTGCCTGCTGCGGCGGAGCCTGGTACGGGCGGAACGGCCTTCTCGAGAGTCGGGCGCTGCGTCTGGGTCCAGGGATACTGTGCTCGCGGCGGGGGTTGAAGGGGCCGCTGGCCGAGTCTGGTGGAAAAGGAGCGATTGGAGGCTTGCGTAGCTGGAGAAAGGATCGAATTCTCGTCCAGCGCGGGCATGACCGGGAAGGAAGGCCTCCGGATGGTGTTGCGGGACATGGAGCGAGGAGGCGCCGGGTTGTGCCGGTAGTTCATGTCTGGTGGGACGGACTGCGAGAAGTCTCGCGAGACGGGCGGAATCTCCGTCATGGTAACCGGGATGTCCATCTCTGAGAAGGGAGTGCCGAACCGGTACGGCGCAGTCGGGGTCGGGGTAGCCTCGTCGGATGAGGGACTCATTTCCCTGAACGAGGGGATAATCTTCGATACCGGGCGAGCAAACCGGCCCTGCGCTGACTGCGGCTCTCGCCTAGGAGGAGCAACCGCCGGCTGCGAAGGGATAGAAAGCTTCGGAAGGCTCCGGAGCCCTGCATGGGGTGCCTTCTGGTTGCTCTGGGGCAAGATCTCAAACGGCGGGGTGGGAGGCACCTCGCTGGACGCATTAAGGTGCGGACGTTGAAAGTCAAGGAACTGCCGGACATTCTCTTGAGGGTCTCTTGCCTGGATGCTGCGCAGCGTGGCCTCTTGGAGATACTGGAGCGGCGGCAGGTTCCCTGGGCCCATGACATCCGAAGAAGCCACCACGGACGGAACGGCGTCGGATACCGGACGGAACACCTCGTCGCTGGGCACAATTGCTTCGGCGGTCTCCGGGTTTCCCGGGTCACCGGCGATCATGATGATGCCATTGTCGTTGAGGAAGGGGTGCTCCTTCTTGAATTGCTCCATCAGCTTCTTGTTCCGTTTCCACTTGGGGCAGTTCTCGCCCTTCGAGCAGTGGTGAGGCTTCGGCAGAACCTGCTCTATGCCGACGATTGACACGGACTCGAGTGGCGAGATAACATCATTGACCTTCACCCGTGGCTTTTGCTTCCGGCCACTCGCACCACTTTCCTGCCTCCGCAGCTCCCTCTTCACTGCCTTATCCGGCTCGTCCTCGATGGGCGTCTCCGGCATCGGCTCGGGCTTCTTGAGATTCCTCATCTTGTGGATCTCTTCCCAGATCGCAGTTCTTACCCCGAACGAAGGGATGCCGAGTTCCTTCAGATCCTCAAACTTCAGAGTGACTAGGATAGCACCGTGGATGTCGTTTTCCACAAACCTTTCTGCAGCGCCGAGCTCAATGCCAGCATTGAGCATATGTTGGGCAACCTTCTCCGGGGTCCACTCGGGCAGGCTCGATGTGTCCAATTCCTCGTCGGTGAACTGAAAGGGCCCCGTGTTGCGCCTCTTCTTCGGCAGGTTAGTAAGGTGGACATTCTGCAGATGGAAGTCCATCATATGCGGCTCCTTTGGTGTGATGGGTGAGAGGGAGAGCGCATGCTGGAGTTCGATCGATTGCTCCGACGCCAGGGAGCTGCGGAACAGATGAGGCCCCCTCGGGCCCTCGATCTGCTGCTTCGGCTCCGGCTCGAAAGGAAAGGGGCGGTGCCGCAGTGACCTCGGCGTCTGAACTTCGTCGTACGTCGACAGCGTCGTGAAGCTGGGTTGTCCGGACTGTATCCACATAAGAATCTTGCCCCTGAGGTACCCGAGCTCTTCAAGTTCCGGGGGGAGCCACCACCTACCGAGCCGATACTGATGCGCGGAGAGCACTCGCCATCCTCAATCCCTTCCAGATCGCCAAATTCGCTGTATACCTCGGAGTCCTCCTGATCATCGCCATGCTCTATCTCGGTATCGGATTCCATGAACTCGGTGTACACCGAGTATGGCCTGTCCTTCCCCCGCGCAACCGAGAAGAACACCTCCCGCGACCGAGACTTCTCCTGCATCTCTTGCTGTGGCCGCTCGCGCGCGGCGAATTGTACTTGCGCCTATGCCACTGTTAGCTCCCCCATTTCCCCGCCGTTGCCATTGCCCAACGAGCGTACCATGATCATATAAGTCGTCCCAAACAGCGATGCGATGTCTGTTGCTTCTGCCGTTGCCGGCGAACTTCTTGTCTAATACCCGCAGTCGGCAAGACCTTCCTTGGTGGTGTTCGCTGTGATCGACTCGGATACTACTACCAATTCCCAGAGCAGACAGGACGAGGCCAGCTTCGCATGCCCGCTCAACACACTGCCGGGATCCAAACCCAGTAGGAGAGTAGCCGGACGGTGGGGCAACAGGCGGGCGCCTACAGCTTATGTATGGCAGAAAGCCGCGATATCGGTATCACCGCACCAGCAGTGTTCCATGCGCAAGCGCCGAGACGAGAAGAACGGCTGCGAGTGACAATTGGTCTTATGTGATTGATACACCTGCGAATTGCGCTAGTATAGGAGGAGAATCTGGGAACGGACAGTAACCAGGTAGATAGCTAACTGGGAGGGTCCCCTGTGAGGTGTGTGGCCGCGGGGTTCATGGCCCAATATGTGTGATATCGAGGGTGAAGCGGGAGCAAGGAAACATAGGCGCAAGACGGGACACCGTTGCCAGGTGCTTCGAGCTCGACCGTGCAGCGCTGCAGTGAACGGATGGTGTGCGCTATCCCGTCCGGCACTTCCATCCACTTGCAGGAGCTGCTGCCACTGGCCATGCCTGCCATGCCTGCCATGCGCCTGCCATAGGTTCTCTGCCATTGGGGCTTCCCTAGCACCTGTCCAGGGGATAATAATAGCAGTCTGTGCGTGCTAGGCCGCGCGAGAACCACCGGGGACAGGCATCGCGAGCGGCAGGTCGGCCGAAAGTCGAAGGCTGGTTGGGCAGCTGTGGGATGGCCTCGCTGCTGCATTCCAGGTTGCATCCATGCGAACCTTCAAGTTGTGGTGGGCACATGGGGGAAGTGGTTGTTTGGGGGGGGTGGGTGCTTTTGCTGGGGTTCGGTAGCGAGAGAGTGGTCTGCGGCTCTCATTGGGCTGAAAATCTTGCCGTTCCTGCCATTATCGGACTATCCCGTCGTCTGATTGGCTCACTCATCAGAATTCGCTTGGCCTAAGCGCCCAGAGCTTGCTGCGCTAGTCCCAATCGGACAATTGAGGAGAGGCGAGGCGTTGGGCGGGATGGAGCCGGGCAGTCCCTGGCCAGTCGATCTCCACGCACTGACATTGCATCTTCACGAGGGGTCGAGAGCTCCCGTCCCACCGGCGGCCGTGCCCGCCGCTCACCGGCCTACCCGCCCTTCCTCTGCATCTATCGCGGCCCGGACGGCGGCCGTTCGAGTTTAAAAGTCTTACGACTCGCCCTGCGCAGCCTCAGAGGCAGCCGGTGTCCTCAGCAGTTGCGCGCGCCTCTCTGGATGTTCTTTTGGGCCGGCAATCACTACCAGCAACCGTTGCTGCAGTCAGCCCGAAGCCTGCCACTCCCGGCTCGCACTGTTCCGGGATCCCGAGCGGCTTCCATCTTCCCCGCGCGCGGGGTCTCTGGCCTCATTCAACTCCACTGTCGGGATCCCTCCGAGCATGGCAGAAGTGCAGTTCGGCTGACGATGGATCTGTCGGTGAACCGCGGGACAATTGCGCATGAGAGGCATGTTGATCGGCAGCTAGCTCGACGGTTTTGCATCGGGGAACTTGCGGTCACCATGGGACGGTCCGGCTGACGTTGGGCCTTCCGCAGGGATGCTGCTCCCAGCCACTCGCCGGCTGAGCGACAGTCTGTGGCGTGCGGAGTTGGATGCAGTCAGCCATCATAGCTGGCCTTGGCCGGCTACCCCGCCGGGGATGGGCGCAAACATGACTTTCATGAGGAGCACATGACAAAACCAGCATGGCTGAATCCGCGCCGGTTGGGGTCAGGCAGGTGGCATCGAAGCGAGCACTTGCGGTCACCTCTGTGTGCTGTTGGCAGCGGTGAGACTGTCGACTTTCGGGCAGCCACCGGGCAAGGGCATGAGCAGGTGACCGATAGGGCAGCTGTCTTACGTAGAAGAGACAATCCCTTGCTCCCCGATCTGAGAACGATTTGCTAGCTCGCTATCAGCTTCAGCAACTAGGGTCTTCTGTGCTGGAGATGCCTGTGACTCCTGTCCCACCTCTGGATCTTCATGATCATCATTCAATTCACATGTCAGATCCACCTACATTCCGCACCCCTAGAGGCCCTTGTGTGTCAACCGGGCAAAGCGGGACACAAGCCGTACACACGGTACAGCACTACACTAGTATCTCTCCGTCAGCATACACAGTAAGACTTGCTCGAAGGTGGATTGTGTGAATCTTGCCAAGTCACGCTCGAGGAATACACCATGTGGGACAGCCAACCCGCCGACTTCTTTGTGTGTTCGAGGCACATCATTTAGCGTTATTGTATTGTCTCGAATGCAACCAGCTTTCGTATGATCCAGAGCTACGTACCACACCGCTTCACTCCACGGCTACCCGCATACTTCTAGAGCTTCTCTCTCCGTGGTCTCGGAATGCTTTCTTTGTGTCTCAGCGAGCAGGAATCAAAGAAGTTGCTCGTGAGAACTTGGACGTTGCTTGCCGCGTGGGGCGGTCAACGGTCGGTCCCGGACTATGGAGTTATGCATTGCACTCAACGGTTCTCTGCATCCATTGTCTCCGCCGACTCCGGACCTTCATCGGCGCTGTTGTGCGGCATTCTAACCGCCGCACGCAGGTTCGAGATGTTCCCCTCTTGATTGATGCCCAACTGAGATATTCAACGTAATTATGGGGCTAGATCAGTCGTGAAAATTCTTTCCCGAGACAGTGAGCTTATTCACATGACTTTAGGGGTCTGCGACCGGAGGCCGGCCGAGTGTGGTGGGATTGTGTGGATAGGCCGGCGCGATGTTGACGGTAAACCTTCTGAAGTGCGGACTTTGGAGTGTGAGTGGTCAGCTTCCAAAGACCAAGACTTCGTGGTGTTGCACCGCCAATGGACCCCTGCCTTCAACAGCGTCGAATCAGTACTCGTTCCTGGGGTTTATCGGTAACGTTGCCTCAATCGATTGTGCACATGACAAAGACATTGTTAAAAGGGTTCGAAGGAAAACGGGATCCTCCTCATCCGGTTGAGATCTGATGTGGTCGTGTTCCGTCTGGCCATCATTAATCTCCTAGTCACATCTTCACAATCATGCCTTGATCTGCCACTTCGATGATCCATGTTCCCTTCACGGAAGCTCAACTATCGGTGACGACGTGCATTGGAGCATCGCCAAAGTGGATCGTTAAGGTTAGCCCCCTCCCCATGGTAAAAAAAAGCCGTACTCCAAACTAAGGTACCTTGACGACGATAAGGAGTGAAGCAAAAGGATGGAGCCCGTGGAAGGAAAAAGGAGGAAATAAAAAGAAAGAAAAGAAAAAAAGAGGAAGAGGACAAGGAGGAAGAAGGAGAGGAAGAGGACGAGGAGGAAGAAGATAAAGAAATGAGATGGCAAAGGTACCTAGGTACTCTAACAGTGGCCTTCGTTCCATGGTGTTTTTTTAGTGTACGGCTTTTTCTGGCCAGAGGGTAGCCCCACGGCTTTCTCGCTTGTAAATCCTCGAAAAGGGTTCGAGCTGAGATCCACAAAACGGCTTCACAATTTGTATGTCCAAATCGGGAAGGCGCACTAACACGGGCGTGAACCTCGCCTGATGTTTAGCACAGCAAGTTTCTCAGTTGGTTACGGGTATCTGAGGCACCTTGGCTGAGTAGTGGGAATGTTAATGATGCTGATCGGTCGCCACGGTATTCTGGGGTCATCTGGGCCGACGGTCTTGCAGCTCCTGCATAGAGCTTGACCGGTGGTTGGGCGCAGATGTCTCTTCAGGTTGGCTCAGATTCCGGGTTTAGGCGGATCTTCAACATTCCTTCCCAGCTTGCGGGCCGTTCATCCCCTGTAAACTTCAGGAACGCACGGGCGCAGGACAGAAGCCGGGGTCCTCATGAAGATCTGCATGCATTGAGCAAGCTATCGGATACGGTACCTAGCTAGTATCGTACACTCACGCCTCCCCGGTGCCAGGGAAGTCGCCATCTCAGCCGCTCCAGCTGTCCTGGCTGTCCAAGACCCAGAAGCCATCAGTCATCGGGAAAATCCTTGAACGGATCGTTCATGGGGTGATGTTGCCCGGGATATGAGATTCTCACGGGTTGACAAAATTGGGAAAAGCGCTGTTGTGCGCCGCTCGGCAGACGCGGTCAACTTGGAATTCACCGGGCCGCTAACCCCTCATTTTCGGGAACGGGCAGGATTCTGTCATGCTTTTACTTTGAACCCCGCAGACAACCCTTGACGGAGAGATCTTGACCATTAATGTTGACCCCGACGGGATAATAATCTCAAAGACGGCATCATGAATGCATTGCACCAATTGCATTCTAGCCCCCGCGTGGGATTCGCATTCACGGGCCATCCCACCAGCACACTCATCGGGCCTTTCTCTCTTTTAGCCGTGCTGACAGTGTCGAGAGCTGCCCAAGTGAGGAGGTGGTAATAACACGGGTCTGACAAATTCGAGCTCGATACTGTGGTAGTGAGCGGAGTTTGGGTGACCTGAGAACGCGATGATTCTTGGTTCTACGAACTTGGCAATGCGCTGCGAGGAGGCTATCGGACCTGTGGACGTCCCGCAGGTTGTGGTAGGGGGTTGTGAGATCCGATGTTAGCGAGCACTGTGCGAGGAACATGGTAAGGGCGATTTGCCCAACTTCCAGGTTGGCGGGACTTGGTAAGCTGGAATAATTTGCTTGAGATCAGATGATGGGCAAATAAAAATAGCGCAGGGAGTATGCCACAGCTGTCAGTGCTAGACATAATTAGCCCAGATATGCAAGTGGGCTAATTCAATCACACCTGAGGGCAGAAATGGCTATCAGGTAGGCCACAGGAGCTAATTGTCCAAAAACGGACTCGCAGCGGCTAATTAGCCCAGCCACTTGGCAAAGACCAGAGAGGAACAATTCCCCCGCCCCTTCACCTCAGTCAGTCACAAACCATATCAACAACTGTCAAGGGGGAACCCTTCGTGGGGATGACACGCATTATCATTTCAGGCCTTGGACGTCGAGACGAACTTCCCATAATGCATATGAATTATAAAGCCACGGCCGTATCCAGAAGTCCGGCACTTCGCCTTTTAGCAACTGCCCGATGGCCCGTTGGGCAACACCTACCAGGTATGTACAGACGACGCGGAATCCGCTCTGCAGAACGCCGGGGTAGTTGCTCGTTGTTGACACCCACTTTCATGGTCAGACATGGCAGCGATGCATTCCCCTCAGCCGATCTGAACAGCTGCCGAAATTGAGGTTCCTTGCCTCTCAACCTTCAATTCTATGCGAGGCTGCCCGTCTCTGTCTGTGCCTCTTCATCCCACAAACTCAGATTGGATGCCAAGGCTAGCCTCAGTGCTCGCCATGCCGGTGTAGCCCCACCGGTGCAGAGGTTCCAAAAAGCAGTTTCAACCACATATGCCCCTGTCCTGTCTCCTCTATTTTCAATCCCATCCTATGTATGTCTCTTCTCTTCTCTTCTTTTATGTGGTTTCTCTTCAGTCTCCCCCTTCTCCCCCTTATCAGAACCCGATACGGAGCAGCACTGCTATGATGGTACGGTCGAAGAAGCATGCGACGGCGTTCGGGAACACCTCGATGGACTTTATCCGGCCTTGTGGACCCAACATCAACCAGGGTCCTAGTCCCCTCCCTGTCCATCTCAAATACCCATGCTTCTTCCCGCGTTATTGGCCAAAGCGTCATCCACTAGCGCACTTACCCCTGCTCCTGACCCCGGTTGATCTTGATGCGCCAGCCAATCTGGGTTGGTTGCCGCCTCTCGGGCCGCATGCTGATATGCACGAGCGATTTGCCGTCACACTGGCCGACCGCACTTCATCGAATCAACGTCGACGAACGGCATGTTTCATTCTGTACGACCAGCACACCACACCTCTGCTTGCCTCGCACCCGTGGTTCCGTCCTCTGAGGGCATGTTACGTCTCTACCCTCGCTGCGCACACGGAATCGTGGCATGGCTGCGCGGATTTTCGGCAGGGCCCAGGTATCAGCGGTAACACCTCGACCACGAGCGAATCCCTCCGCCGCCCCGGCACTCGTCCCACAATACCTGCTCTTGCCTGCAATATTCACGCGGAACTAGATGTACCTTGCCTAGTGGCCGCTCATTTTCCAGGCTGCACTACCATCGCGCTGCAAAGGCCTGCAGCGCAAGATATCCCTATCTAGAACCCAACCAGCCACATAAACCAGAGCTTGTCGGACACAGCGACTGGTTTGGAGGCGGCCAATCCCATGCTGACTTTCGGAAGCACCCTGGTGATTTGCGAGCTGGTCAGATTGGGTCGTTTTCTCACGTTGATCAGTGAGAAGAGCCGATGTCGCCTGAACCGGCTGTGAGGGAGCTTGCCGAATTTCGCACGCCTGAAGATTCTCATTCCCGACTCCACGCAGATCGATCATACCGCGTACCCAATCGTCGCTGGTGGTGCTACCCGACGGGAGATTTCGACCAAGCAGCGCCGTGGGGCTTCGCTCTAAAGCTTTGCCAGCGGGTAGTGATGCTGTGCCGTGCCGTTGAGGCACAGGCACTATCAGCGGGAAGCCGTGCACGGTTCTGTCATCCGGCACGGACAGGCTGGCTCTTGCTGCCATGCGGAGCAGGATCCCCACGCGAAATGGGCATCTGCCCTTGAACATCGCACAATTGCTGCGAAGGATGTGCACGCACTTTGCATCTTGATGACAGGTTGCAGGGAATATCGGCACGAATGGGGGTTCAGAGTGGCGCCCAATGGCCGATGCTCACCCACACGGCCTCGAGCATCGACTGTGTAGCCTAGGATTCTTCGGTCCCGGCTCTCTCTCTAACCCGCAAGTTTTTGATTCTGCGAGTCTCAACGACGGAAGAAGGCAGCAAGGTGATACTGGGTGACTCTTACTGTGAGCAACAGGTCCAGTCATTTCCACGTCCCTCAGCTGGCGGCCGCAAGCACAGCTGCTCGCCTGCTTGAAGATCTTCATTGCCCTTCGGGCTCTGATATCCGATATCCGCGCATGAGGCGGCCGGGTTTTCCAAAGCGAGTTTAGGCTGCAGGCGGACCTCAGCCCCGTACCAATGAGCAGCCGGCTGCGTCCACCTCGACATCGCTCGACAAGGCTAGCACCCTTCCAGTCACCTCTGTGGCCGGCGGCCGGATGTGGAGGAATGTGCCACACCACTTCTGGACCCCATGTCACCGATGCCACCCACCCTCATGCATAGGACGGTGGGGTCCATGTTGGTGGCCGCCCTCTGTTGATTGGCACCAATAAGCGCATTTCTGAACCCCTGTCTGTCTCCCCAGTGCGAGCAGCACAGAGGAGACACCGGCCTCCCACGGGATGGACGGACACGCATGCATGCACTATGGGTTGAAGTGGGCAAATAATCCCAAAATGGGTCAAATGCCAGGAAGCGGTCATTTAGCCCGCAATGTTCAAAAATAGAAACAGCAAATCACTGTGAGCTTGCTGGGCTGTCTGCTTCGAAGCTGGCCAAGATATAAGAATTTTGCCCGCCTCAGCCTGCCCAGGTGTTTCCCTTCCTCGAGCAGGCCAGAAGAAACGAAGTTGGAGATCCAGGTGTCGTCCAGTCCAGTCAACAGACTCTTTTACCTCTCTCTCCTTTTAATTACACTTACTTGCGCCGTCCAACCAGATCGACATCGACTCGGCAGCATTACCATTTTATTTACGCTTCAAATCCCAGATACGCAAGCCGGACTTGCTCGGACAACCAGTCATTCATTCACGACGATACAGTAATCTAATAATCCCCACGACGCTTTGAGTTCTCGAGGAGTGCTTGGAGGGTTTGGGAGCTTTGAGGACAAGGCCCCCTTACCCCTGGACCTGATTTGCCTCCCCCCTGGGCATCTGGACCTTGACCGGAGTGAGGGTCCCACGGCTCACCTGCCTGCCCTCCCGCTTTTGCTCGGCCCAGCACCAGGCTCACCCCCTCCCGGGCCGCCACCCACTCCCCCCTGGCCACCCCGCTGGGTAGTTACACGGGATACAAATGTCAACACTACCCCCCAACCACCAAGGAGATCTCCTGAAGGCATCGCAACCCAAGATGGCTGCCGCTGCAACGACAACAACGAAAGCCAAGTCGGCCTCCAAGGCCGGCGCCAATGGCAACTCGAAGCAGAAGACACAGATGCATCGCCGCTCAAGAACAGGTTTGTCTCACCTCTTCAGACAATCGCTTACCCGATCCGGCAACTAACAATGGCGGTGGTGAAGGATGCTACACATGCAGGCTGAGGAGGAAAAAATGCGATGAGGGTTCACCCATGTGCACAGCGTGCAAGCATCTCGGTCTTGGATGCGAATACAAGCGACCGATGTGGTGGAGCAACAATGATGCGCGGAGAAAGCACAAGGACGAGATCAAGATGATCATCAAGCGCAAGAAGCTGTCGGAGAAGTCGACACACACGCACACCATCCAGACCTCTGTTGGCTCACCACCGGGGCTTACGCACTCGCTCCCAACGTCGGCGACCTTCTCCGATCCGCTCGACCGCGCACGATCTGCCTCGATTGACTCGCATTTCGGCTTCAACTTCAACAGCCCGCATAGCTCGCACGACTTCGGGCCCTTCACGCCGCAGATGAATCCGGAGTTCATGTTCTCGCCATATTCTCCCTACGAGATCGACGTGAAGACCGAGAGGCAAATGTTCATCAATGACATCCCAACACTACGCGAATCGACGACATCGACCTTCAGCACCTACGCCACCCCTCCGCCGCCAGGCACCATCCTGCCCCAATTCCCTCTGGAAGGCGAATGGACAGAGCAGGTGTACTCGGAGCGGAGGGAGTCGCTGACGGAGGAGACGCTTAACGTGAACTTCTTCGACTTCTCACACGGACCATCAACGGCCTCGAGGCAAGTGGCGATCGAGCTTGATGAGGGCGACCAGCGGCTGTTTGACCACTTCATCCAATTCGTACTTCCGACCATCTTCCCGATTCTCGAGTCGAACCAGCACGGGTCGGTTAGTTCGGATCTCATCCTTCCCGCGCTGCAGAACAACAAGGGCTACCTGCACTGCTGCTTGAGCATCGCCGCCCAGCACTACAAGGCTGCCATGGGGCTGCAGGGCGACGAGATCGATGGCGACATCATGCGCCACCGGTACGCGACCATCTCCGCGCTCTGCGACGCGCTCAACAAGGACGAGGACCATCAGCAGATCCTGGAGGCCGCGCTCGGCCTGATCTTCTTCCAGTGCGGCGTCGGTCGCTTCGACGACTCGCTCCCGGACATCCCTTGGCATCAGCACTTCCTGGCGGTGGTCTCGCTGGTTCAGAAGCTCGATCTGCCGCGCATCGTTTCGGATCCCAACGAGCCATTGACACAAGCACCCTTCAACATGACGCTCACCGCGTGGATTGACATCCTCGGCGCCACCATGCAGGGCCGCGCGCCCACCTTCGCGCACACGTACCGCGAGAAGCACCTGTCGCCAACCAACACGTCGCTCGGGCTCCGCGAGCTCATGGGCTGCGAGGACCGCGTCATGTACCTCATCTCGGAGATCGCCTGCCTCGAGGCGCTCAAGAAGGACGGCATGGACGACATCACGCTCTGCCAGCACGTGCACGTGCTCGGCAGCCAGATCGGCATGACCGAGGTCGGCGAGGGCGTCCCCGTGCTGCCCTTCAACGCCAACGGCTCGCTCAGCCCCAAGCAGCTCAGCAAGAACATCACGGCCGCCTTCCGCCTCGCGGCCCGCATCTATCTCTGCAGCCTGGTCCCGGGCTTCTCGCCCGCCCAGGCGAGCTGCATCGGCCTGGTCGAGAAGCTCACCGCCGTGCTCCAGCAGATCCCCTCGGGGACCAACGGGTTTGACCGCTCCCTCGCGTGGGTGTACCTCATTGGCGGGTCGGTCAGCCTGGCGGGCTCCTCGTTCCGCGCCTTCTTCGACGACCGCGTCGCGCAGCTGGGCGATCTGGCCAACTTTGGCAGCTTCGGCCGTGTCGCGTGCCTGCTTCGCGAGGTCTGGCTCCAGGTAGACCAACAACAACAACAGCAGGCTTCTTCCCCTGCGGCGGAATCATCATCTCCGGAGGCTCCACAGCAGCAGCAGCAGCAAACGCAGCAGCAGCAGTACATCCACTGGCGGGATGTCATGCAGATGAAGGGTTGGGATTACTTGCTCATCTAAAGCGGGCCCCTCACACACAAACACTCCCTGAGACCAACCAAAGTCATCTTCAATGCTGGCTCACTTGAAGAGGCAATTCATCTGCATGCTTTGCAAAAAGAAACGCTGCGATGCTGTTTGGCTACGGCAGCTTGTGGCAGGAATCGCCTCCTCGGACTTCAGCTTGAAGCCACACTTATCTTCTTCTCTCGTACTTTTTTTTGTCTAAACTTTTCTTCTATTCCTGACTCGGGCTGCTAGAGAATGCCGCGAGGCAAGTGGTGGAGAGAGGGAAGAGTTTCTGGACGACACTGGATGGATGGCACGGAGGTGGCTGTTGGAAAGGAGCAGGTTTCTGGCAGTCCTCGGACTGGACCTGTCGGATTACCTTGCTCCTGTTTCTTCTTTCTTTCTGGATTTCTTCTCCTTTTCCTTTACTCTTAATACCTGGTTATCTCCCCGGTATATATACTGGGTTGAGAAAGCATGCATGAAGTGGAGTTTTGGGGGTTCGGGTCTTGGGTTCAATTGGGATACCATGGGATCAATTCGGAGTTGGTCACGCAGGTTGTGGATGAGAATAAGGGATGAAGGGATGAGTGAGATGGGGGTGATGAGATGGTCTGTACACATAGTAGGACTTTTGGATTATACCCGCCTGATTATGGCTGAAGCTCAAAAGAATGGAAGAACTCCTGATCAATATTTGGTATTTCGCCCTTGCAGTGAATGTGATTTGGGATGCCCGGAAGCCTTGGACCCAACGTCACTCACTAGCCCGAAGCTTGCAATCTCCAAAGATGTTGCATGTGATGGTTCTCTTCCCATACACGTCTTCCTTACCTACTCAAGTCTGATCAAGTGGCAGCAAGTTCAACTCTGAACCGATCGCCATGATGAAACTGAAGCCCACCGTCGCGCACTTTGAGCAACCGCGTCTATTTTGTACAAGTACATCTAGATCCACACCAGGAACGGCAAATGGGGTCCTTCTACCATTCCCATGTCATAATACACAGCCAGTCCACTAGCCGGCACACACAGAACGATCAGCTCTCACGCCGTCGCCGAGGCCGCCGTGGTCGGCACGCTGCCCGTGTTCCCCGACATCTCCAGCCGCTGGATGTTGGCCTCCTTCTGCACGCGCTCCCAGTTGATCCGGTTCCACCACTTCTCCGCATAGCCCAGCTTGCCGCCGCCCGCGTTGCCGATGCCGAAGCCGTAGTCCCACAGCCACACGTGCTCCCAGGTGTTGAGGCACAGCACGGGCAGCAGGTCGGTGCCGCCGGGGGCGAAGTCGGCCCGCTTGGCCGCCGGGTTGCCGACCTTCTTGCCCGCGCCGTAGGCCGTGTTCTCCAGGTAGGTCTTGGCCGTCTCCATGCCGGCCTCGTTGATGCCGCTCGCGGCCGTGCTCATGTCGACGTCCTGGCGGCGCCAGTGCGCGGCCGGGTAGGGGGACCCCGCCGCGTAGGTGACAAGCACCTTGAAGGCCACGGGTAGGCCTGGCTGCGACGTCTTGACTAGCCACACGAAGCCTGGGCCGAACATGCTGGCCGCCGTGTAGATCATCTCCTGCCGGAGGGTCTCGATGGAGCCGAAGGACTTCTCGAGCAGGCCGCGCAGCGGGTCGGGGATCTGGACGGGCACGGGCGACAGGTGCTTGAAGAAGAAGTGGTTGTTGTGGATCATGCTGGCGTAGTTGAAGGTGGGCGCCTGGTCGGGCTCGCGCGCCGTGCCGAGCATGATGTCCTTGACGTGTCTGGACTCCCAGCCCGTTCCTGGAGAATAACAATGTTAGTTGGGGCCTTTTCTTTGCAGCCTTCGTCACAAAAGCAAGAGAGAGACATGCCTCCCGTCAATGCATTCAGCCTCTCGAGAAGGTGTGTCTGGTACTGGGTCCAGGAGATGTTGAAGGCCTCCCGCGACAGAAACTCGGGGATTCCATTCTGTGAGGCCTCATTCTTCAGATTGTAATCGAGCGGGGCGAGCGCATGCAACGATCGTGACTGGCAGGCAAGCGGTAGGAGACTCGACCGGGCTGGTGTCGTGACGAGGCGCGGCCTCAATGGTATCCTTAACCTCGGCCGCATCATGGTCTGTTGTGGTGGTGGCCGGGGGTGGCTGAAATTGGGAAGTAGAGCAGGCGGGCGGCAATTCTTCCCCTTTCCTGGTTGCAGTCCGTCGGAGGAGAGGTCGTTTTGTTGTGTTGCGCCGGTGAACTGTCGCCGCAGGTTTCCTCCAAGACTCTTGTGATCCCGCGCCTGGGAACTTTTTTAGTTGCAGCGGCAGCGTCTCCAATTGACGCCTGAAAATTGAGGCAGCTATGGCAGGAGCAGGTGCTTAGCCAACCCTAACCCGCCAGGTGCTGTCCTTCATAGCTCACATTGAGACTTTTGTGTCCCGGGACTACTAACTACTTGATTGATTCTCTTTCTCTATGTCCTTCCATCTTTTACCCTCTTCGTCTGGCGGAGAATACCTATTTATGACCATGAGGAACAATACTACTCCATATATACTGAATCTGGATATGAGCCGGCAGGGAACCCAGAGCAGCAAGCATCTCTTGACACTGCAACCTTCTCGAGTCCCTGGATTTCCGGCCGCCGGACTACAAACCAGGTATCAATGCATACGCACTTCTCATTTTCTCAGATACCTATGCACTATCCTAATGATACAAGCCAGCACTCCACACAATCAATGATATCTACCTAACACCTGCCAACTCCGTCCTCACCCACATGCAGACCGGACCAAAATGGCAAAGCACAACCGGACCTCCCCACAGCTTAACTAGGGGACCAAACAGATGATCCGACCCTTCCCTGAACATGCAATCTCAAGAAGAAATAAAGTTAGAAACCTCCTGTGCGCATCCCATTACATCTCATCCTCAATCATACCAGCAATATCAAGCTCTGTTTGGACGATCCTCTCAAACTCCTCCCTATCGATACCCGACGCCTTCGACAACAAAAAAAGACTCCTGATGCTGCGTGAAATGTGTTGCTTCACGCCAAACTCGGCCTGCTGACGGCTCTTGGCTACCTCTTCGAGTTTGGCAACCGTCTGTGATCCGTTTGAGCTTGCGCTCGAAGAAGGGCGTGGGTGCATCAGCTCCGACGTGTCCTGATCACTTCCTCGGGACGAGGGCTTGATGGGAATGGGCTTCGCGACTGCCGCCGTCCCGTTCGTCTGGTTGCGTTTGGTCGCCAGGTCCTCGGCCTGTGTGGGTTGTGGCTTTGCCAGGCCCAGAGGCGGAACGGGGGCAGCATATGCACCGGGTTCTGCGTGGTGCATTTCCTCATCAGGATCGTGATTGTCCATTGCCGGTTGAACCGAGTCGTAGCGGGCAAAGTACGCGTCCTCGGCCTCGACGGACTGGCTGCGCTGAATCTCTGGACGCGACGTTTGTGCAAGCGTCCGTGGCGCGGGCGACCGTTTCATAGCCGGTGTCCGAGACGGCGTCGCATCGTATCGAGCCCAATAGTCGTCATCATCGTCTTCTTCGTCACCATCCACAGCTTGTGCGCTCCAGCCAGCGATAGTGTTGCTTGGTGCATGGCTACCGTTGCTGCCGAGTCTTCCATTGCTTGTCGACTTCATGGCCTGGAACGTTTTCTCGGCTTCAGGGATGCTCGAGAAACCGCCAAAGGACGTGAGAAGGGATGAGTCGGCGACCCCAACCTCACCAACCCTCCATCCGTCTCCACCACCGTCCGGATCGCCGGTGCAGAAGACGAGGCGGAAATACAGAGACGCCTCCTTGAGGACTGCCAGGGCTTGCAGCGTCTCCTGGTCGAGTCTCTTGTATCTAAGATCGACCTCGCTGGCCCAGTCCACCTCGATTTCCCCGGAGACCGGGTGAGGATCCAGGTTGCCGCTCCGGGCGATGCTCGTCAGCTGGGACACCTTTGAGGTGTCGTAGGTGAGAAGCCGAATCCACGGCTCCGTGCTAGCGGACGAGAGAAGAATGACTCGCTGTCGAAGAATCGGCGCTAATGATGGTAGGACTGTCGTCGCAGGCTCTGTGGAGGCGGCCGCGCCAGACAAGGCTGACAAAACAGGCGTTACGACACTTCTGACGTCCGGAGGGGCGACATTGCTAGGCAGTATGTCGATAGCCATGTTTCGAACTCCAAGTTTGATAGAAAGGTGTCTTTGGGAAAGAGAGAAGAGAAGCGGAAAAGGTTTATCAGTGGAGGCGTTGACGGTCCTCTGTTTCAGGCGCCAGCGACTGGATCACATGCGACTGTCGTCAGTGTCAGATGTCGATGATCGGAGCGGGCGAACGCGTCAATATCGAGCAGCGAACCCTGGCGGCCGGCTTAGCGAATGGTAGCTCCGTGACTTTTGGAACGGAAGAAGGTGAAAGAGAAAGAGAGCAGAGTGTAACTATCAGAAGACGACAGCTTTAAACATCAAGTCGGGCAGGTCCCAGGATGGAGCGTCCCATCATTCTGGGGGCCCCGCGTCAGACCCATGACGGGAGCTTTGGTGCAAGCTCCAAGGCGCCTCAGGCTGTGACTCTGTGAGTGGTCGCTAAAGCCTTCCGTACCGCCGTCGACCCGCTTCTTGCAGCTCGGGTCTTCAGCCAATTCAGTGGGCCTGCAATTCGGACGGAGGGAACCAATCGACACCGACGTATTCCCCACGTCATGACCCGCCGCCCGGCCCTTCTCTTAACGGAAGTTCGCCGAAACTGTGCGCATTGTTTGTGTCTGTTTCGGCTTTGTTTTCCGCCGACTTCAGGGTCTCGGCCCATCAGTCTCAAAATAATTTAACGGAATCAACCTTTGAACGAGCTGTTCCTGACCGAGAGTCCCAAGACAAGCTTCACGCTATTCGATCAATTACTAGATAAAGACCTATGCCTAGGCCTTACGCTCGATGACGCACTGGCTCGGACTGGAAGTTAGGCAACGGGAAATGCCGATGGTTGCTAGACTCGCGTAAGGTTACCAACGGCAATGTCGTCACCGCCCGGTCCAATTGCTCGCGGCTTCAAAATACACAATAGTTGTTTCGCCACGTCGGATAAGGAAAGCCTGAGGCACTTCTGACGGCATCAATCGAACCAACATCCTCATCGAACGCAAATAAGCCCCGATTGGAAATTTGGCGCTTGTATCTTAGTCTCAGCATTGAATTCAATTTCCTCTCGCAGCCGGACGGTCTCCTTGTTCCAGTCCCAAAGCCTTGCGGCCGCGAAACATCCGTGAGGTTTTGGCGCGACTCGACCAAACCCCCCCCACAGAAATCAGAACAGAGTCACCGGATGAATGTCGGTCAAGGGTGACCACCTCAAAGATGAGGGCTCCCGTCTGCAGGTCACCGCCGCGGGCGCCACGGCCGGTCTGATCTCCCGGTATGCGCCCTGCTTCAGCCCCCGTGGTGAATACAGCCGCCCCCTAACATCAGACTTTTACCCTGCAGCTTCGTCATCGCCCCCCTCGACGTCGTCAAGATCCGCCTGCAGCTGCAGACGCACTCCCTCTCCGACCCGCTCTCGCAGCGCGACCTCCGCGGCGGGCCCATCTACAAGGGCACGCTGCCCACGCTCCGGCACATCGTCCGCCACGAGGGTGTTACGGGCCTCTGGAAGGGCAACGTGCCCGCCGAGCTGCTGTACGTGTGCTACAGCGCCGTGCAGTTCACGACCTACCGCTCGACCACCCTGCTGTTGCACTCCGCCTTCGGCGACAACGCCCTGCCGCAGTCCGCCGAGTCCTTTATCGCGGGCGCGGTGGGCGGCGGCGCGGCCACGGCGGCTACGTACCCCCTGGACCTGCTCCGCACGCGCTTCGCGGCCCAGGGCAACGAGAGAGTGTATACCGGCCTGTGGCGGGCCGTGGTGCAGATCCAGCGGGAGGAGGGCGTGCGGGGCTTCTTCCGCGGCCTGGGCCCCGGGATGGCACAGATTGTGCCGTACATGGGCTGCTTTTTCGCTGTGTACGAGACGCTGCGGCCGCATCTGAGCGGGCTGGATCTGCCGTTTAGTAGCGGAGGTGCGGTGGCGGGGACGATTGCGAGCGTGATGGCCAAGACGGGGACATTCCCGCTGGATTTGGTGAGGAAACGGATACAGGTGCAGGGCCCGACGCGAGGGAGGTATGTGCATAAGAACATTCCGGTGTATGAGGGGACGGTGAGGGCACTGAGGACGATTCTGAGAAACGAAGGGGTGAGGGGACTGTATAGGGGGTTGACGGTGAGCCTGTTCAAGGCGGCACCGGCCAGCGCGGTGACAATGTGGACCTATGAGCGGGCGTTGCGGTTCTATACCGGGCTTGGACAGAGGCGGGAGCAGAGTTTATAAGAGCTGTACGAGAACATAGATACCCTAGACGATAGACTGTACACCTGTGTAATAACATCAGCGGAGTTCCCTGGCTGGGGATGCCGGAAACAGTACCTTTTCATCACAAAGCAAATGTGTCTATCCGGCCCGAATTCTCTAGTTATGGTACAAGCAGAGGGACATACCGTTCGCCTCGCTCTAACTCATTTCCACGCTTCCGTCACACCCACAAACTCATTTTCTGCCTCCGAATCTCATACATTTATTTCCCCTTCCTCACCCACGCCTCCAACGCCTCCCTCGCATCCCTCACACCCTCATACACCTTCCTCTGCGCGACATCGGCATGCACGCGCGCCATATACACCCCCTGCTCGATCCCCTCCCGCGTCCGCAGATGCGCGTCCGCCACGGCCGGGAATTTCTTCTCGTACTCCCACACCAGCCCGCTCACGTTGCCCATCGTCACGGGGATCACCATCCACGCGGCGCCGAGGCCGAGCGCGAGCGGCGTGGCGCCGCGCAGCAGCACGTTCCGGTTCCGCGCCACGATGCTGCCCGCCATGCCCGCCACCAGCACGTAGATCAGGCCCGGCATCAGCTTCTCGCCGGACTCGCGCGGCGGCGCGAGCGAGGCGACGGTCGACGTGAAGGACTCCTCGAGCGCGAAGGCGCGCGCCATGGCACCGTTGACGGCGTCCTCGGCCACGCAGGCTTGCGAGTACAGGAAGAGGCGGGCGCGACGGATCTGCGCGGCCAGGCGGTCTGTCGGGGTCGGCGCGCGGGTGCGGACGACGGTTGAAGAAGATGTCGCTTCCGGCCCGGACGGGACCGGGGCTGGCGGCTCGGTGGTGGGTATCGGCTCTTCTGTTGGTGAGGGGGCAGTGGGAGTGGGGAGTGCCGCGGCGGGAATTTGACTTGTAGTAGTTGTTGGCTTCGCCAGGGGGAAGACGTCGAAGTCGTCATCGTAGATGGGCTTCCTAGGCTAAGTGCAGAGGGGCCGGGTTAGAACGAGGGGAGTCTCGGTGCGCCAGGGTCACAGTTCACGGATACGTACAAAGTGGCGGTCGCTGGAGGCTTCGGCGTGCGCAGTCCGGGGATAGAAAGCGACACTTCCTACTAGCACGGCGGCCGTCAACGGCGCAACGCGCTGTGTCGGACCTACAGTTAGTTTTCCGGGATCACGAGATGCAGCAATTGGGGTTTGTGGTGAGCGCTTACCCGCTGCAACAGCACTCTAGCGGCCATTGTCCGCCCAATTGAGACGTACCGCGCGGGAACTTGAGGATTCCGGCAGGTGGACGGGCAGAAGCTCCCCGTTGGTGGTGGGTGAGACGCTTGGATGCTGAGGTCAGAGGTTGCGAATGGAGCTTGGGCTCTCAACTCGATTCCAAGTTGCAGTTGCGGCTATTTCCGGGAACAGGGCCTCTCGGGCCAAAATCTTGCAAGTGGGCGCCAATAGGACGGGGATAACCGCCTGCTGGATCGGATTAAGGGTACTTTGCAAAGTAGGTACCGTAACTATCGCAAAACAAGAAAGCAAAACCAAAGATGAAACCAAATATTTGCTCTCACAGTTAGAGCTCTCTCTAGAACATTACCTTCAGCCGTATATGTTTATTCTTGCGCTGGCTGAGGCGTTCATTTCGCTGGACTCGGTAGATTCCCAATGTATACAGTACATAAGGTACCTTGCTATCTGTCGGACATCTCGACCAGGGTACGGTGACGCTAACAGCGGCCCCGGAAACTCGGAAATTCCCCTGGCGATTTTTTGGCCATGCGTTCGCATCAGCTGCTTCCCGATTCTTTTGACAACTTGAATGGACTCAACGACGACCGGCTCCAAGCTGGCGGCGCAATTTTTGGCTGAAGACACCGGATAACCCGACTTTGCCGCGTTCTCCATGTTCAGTTCAGGTCTGGCTTTGTGATAAGCCGTTCCGAGCCCGCCTGTAAGCTCCGCGTCTCCGCGTCCTCGCGGCGACGCCGGGGCTCGCACCATGATAAAAGCAGCGGCGCGGCCAACACAATGGCAAAGATGGATTTGCTCAAGCTGCCTATCGCAGCGTGCCGGGGCCGCCCGCCAGGTTCGCCGGCTCTGGACCTCGCCCAAGTTGAAGGCCGTCAGACCCGACGCAAGGGAACCCGTCCGCCTCCCACCGCTATTGCGTGAAGACGATTTTCTTTTGCGCTCCGTCTTCGACTACCCCAAGATCTGGCATGAGTTCTCCAAGGTTTCGGCGGCCCCAACCGAACATGTCGGCCTCTTCCGAAATGCGTACCTAAAAACGCCCCGGGGCTTCCTCACCTACGCCCGGGTCAGTCTGAAAAAGGCGCGGGCCATTGTGGAAAAGGTGCTGGCCGCGTCGTCCGTCGCCGAGTATCGTACCATCGTCCGCGACCTAGACCGTCTGAGCGACATCCTCTGCCGCGTGCTCGACATGTCCGATTTTGTTCGCGTCACCCACCCTGACCGCCCGACGCAGCGGGCAGCGGGCCAGGCATGGGACTTGGTCTACCAGTACATGAACGAGCTCAACACGATGACGGGCCTCCACGACCAATTGGCCGTGGCCATGGCAGACCCGCAAGTCACGGCTACGTGGTCTGAGGAGGAAAAAACGGTGGCGGCCTTGCTGAAACTAGATTTCACCAAGTCGGCGGTCAACATGCCCCAGAAACACCGTGACCGCTTCGTCGAGCTTTCATCCCAGATCAGCACGCTCGGATCCGCCTTCACGCAAGAGATGGCCCCCGAGCTGCCCACGCTCATTCTCCGCAGCAGCGACCTCCAGGGCATGGATCCGCTCACGGCACGGGATTTGACCAGGGACGGCATGATTCACCTTCCCACGCTGAGCTGGCAAGCCTCCATGGCGTTGCGCACCGTGCACGACCCGGATGCACGGAGGCTCATCTATCACGCCTCCCGTACTGCCTCGCGCCGCTCGGTGGAAATGCTTGAGCACTTGATGCAGCTAAGAGCTGAACTAGCCCATCTGTCGGGCTTCGAAAGCTACGGCCACCTTGCACTCCGCGATCGCATGATGGCGAGAAGCCCGGAGGCCGTCAACCAGTTTCTCCGGGCTCTAGCCGAGAGCAACAGGCCCAAGGCCAAGATGGAAATGGCGGAGCTCTTGGCCGAGAAGCAAAAAGCTTACTCCCGAGCGACCGGCCTCGACCCCTGGGACAAGGACTATTATTCCAACATCATCCGTCGACCGCTGGAGCTGGCAGGGCGCCAAGGCGACCTCTTATCGAATTACTTCTCCCTGGGCGTCGTCATGCAGGGCCTCTCCAGGCTCTTCGAAGAGCTGTATGGCATGCGTCTTGTTCCAAGACAGCCTATGGTTGGCGAGACGTGGCACCGGGACGTGCGCCGCCTGGATGTTATGTCGGACACGGACGGGCACGTCGCCGTCTTGTATTGCGATCTCTTTTACCGCCCGGACAAGTCGCCGAATCCGGCACACTTTACCCTCCGGTGCTCCCGCGAGATTTCCGAGGCCGAGATGGCAGAAGTGTGGGAACAGAGCCAAGAGGATCCGGACATGGCCATCTTCGCAGGGCCCAAGTTCGCTGCCAACGATGGGATGGCCTTCTCGCAGCATGACGGCTCAATAAAGCAGCTCCCGACGATTGCCCTTGTGTGCGACTTTCCGCAACCAGGGGCGTGGGGTGACCGGCCGGCCCTCCTCAGCTTCTTCCAGCTGGAGACCCTCTTCCATGAGATGGGACACGCCATCCACTCGATCCTCGCTCGCACCTCGTTCCAGACAGTGTCGGGGACCAGGTGTGCTACCGATCTGGCGGAGCTCCCGTCAACCCTTATGGAGTATTTTGCGGCAGACCCCTACGTCTTGGGGCTGTTCGCCCGCCACCACAAGACGAATGACCCACTCCCGTACCAGATGGTGGCTCAGAAGGTTCGCCAAGCGAGGAGGTTCGAGGCGTCCGACATGGAGGATCAAATTATCCTGGCCATGCTGGATCAGGCTCTGCACTCGTCTGAGGCGAGTAAGCCCGGCTTTGACTCGACCGAGATCTTCCATAGCCTGCAGAAAACATACAGCAGCGGGCCGCCAGACCCGCCGAGCACGCGGTGGCAGGGTTTCTTTAGCCACCTATCGGGCTACGGCAGTACCTACTACAGCTACCTCTTCGACCGCGTGCTGGCCCAGCGCGTGTGGGACGTGGTCTTCAAGTCGGGCAAGTCGGGCGCTGCTCTGAACCGGGAGAACGGCGAGCGGCTGAAGGAGAGCCTGTTGAAATGGGGCGGCGGACGAGACCCGTGGAAGTGTCTGTCCGAGGTGCTGCAAGACGAGAGACTGGCGGACGGCGGGGAGGAGGCGATGGCCTGGGTGGGCAGCTGGCGGCCTAGCAAGCAGAGAGACTCAGACGTAGACGATATACAATAGGCCTTACGGCCTCGCTGGACGCTAATGAAAAAAGAGATGCACACGCGCACACACCACGATAAGGGAATGAAAAGCCTCGACGAGTCCTTGTTGGCCTCCGGGGCATGCATGCCTGATGTACGCTTACTTATGTGCCTTATAGAAATGTAAATGATATCTAGACTAAGATACGCTGGATATTCTTCAGGACCAGTCGCCAGCGCAAAACTCGAGAACGCTTCAATGAACGAGTGCGAACTAAAATAGCCAGCCCTCGAGACGTCACGGTTGATAAGATGCACAGGGGTAGTACTCAAAGTGGATCAATAGTGCTGGTTTCCTCAGCCCTACGGTGAGATTAAGCTGCCCAATTGGTCTCGACTACAATCAGCCGCAGAAGATATCGACTCGACCCTCAGCTTCCCCCAGCATTGGCATTCCCTATCTTTTTTCACTTCATGCCTCAGTTGTAGACTACTTCCGTCTCGTGTTCAACGCGAATACACTACATTCCTTGACCTCGCGCTTTTCCCCAGCTCCACTCCCTCACGCTGTTTACTTAGATACCTAGATACTTTATTTTACTTCCCGTGCCCAATCATGCATGCACCAAGCCTCCTTTCGTTCCTTCTCCCCCTAGCAGCCTCAGTTACCATTGTACAACAGCAGCCGTCAAGCGCCACCTCAGCTCCAGCAATAACAGCAACAAACATAGCAATCTACACCGCCCCCAGCTCAGGCTACGTCTACCACGGCTGCTACAACGAGACGACGGGCCTGTCCGGCACGACGGGCGCCCGCGCACTCAGCGGCGGCGCCAACCTGGTGGCGCCGGGCAACATGACGGTCGAGATGTGCTGGCAGTTCTGCCGCACGGGCGCCGGGGACAGTGAGGGAGGCACGACGGGGAGGTTCAGGTTTGCTGGGTTGGAATATGCACGGTAGGTTACACCATCTACCTACCCTACCTTATTTTTGTGGTGCGGCTTGTGATGATTTCATTCAATCATCTTTCCGGCATGGGTGGCATGGGTGTTGCATCTGTTGTATCTGGTTGAGATCGGATGGCTGGTTGATGAAGGGGGCGTTCAGTCAGAGCACGGTTACTGTACTGTGTAAATGGAGAGTAGGATGAGTTGAGTGAGTGGGTGAGCGAGTGCTAATTTGATGGATGCATAACAGAGAATGCTGGTGCGCCCAGGAGATCTCGACGCTGTCGTCGAAGTTCCCCGACAGCGCGTGCGATCTCCCATGTGAGGGCAACAACACGCAGGCCTGCGGCGGAAATCTGAAGCTGACGGTGAGTGTGTCTTGTGTCTCTGCTAAGGCGTTTAATTACCATTTGGGGCGATTCTAAGCAAAAGCCTAGGTATACATGGCGGGCTCTACGGCTGCTGCCCGCGTCGCATGGGCTACCGGGCTGGTCGCGGTTGGCGCAGTGTCTCTTACCTTATTCATATGAGTTCCACTCCGTGGCCTGCATCTAACCTGATTGGGCAGGCGGTAAGTCGTCATGTATCCCCACCCAAAATTTACTGGAGCGTGCATGTACACATCCAGGCACAATGTACAGA
>MU860136.1:0-66741 GCA_033296875.1 Achaetomium macrosporum
ATCCAACACGTCTGATCAGATGTGGGAGCTTCCAAGTTACAGTGCTGTTTCAACAAGTAGCTTCTCTAACAGCTCGGAGAGGTTTCTTTGTGTTGCTAGCAGCTGGCTGAGATTGACGGGAACGCCGGAAGTGAACGACATGATGGATACGATGTTGGTGTATAGGCTGGAAAAGTGCAGATATCTCGTTATCAGGTCAGTGAGGGATGAAAGAAGGAAAAGGTGAGGAAAACACTGGCGCGGGTTTGGGTGCCTGTAAAGATGGAGGAAAACCGACTAATATGTTGGGGAGCAAACAACCGCCCTGCGCGTCCGTATTTCAACCAATTATCTTCAATATCCCCTGCATAGCTGCAGACGACCACCTGGCCGTGACAAGACAGGTACACCAAGCTGTCCAGTTTGCCGCAGTTGAGTCCCTCACAGTCTTCCCCTTAGTCTCGAGGACGCGCCCGCTCCTAACTCCTCAAAGGAGAGGCAACCCGCCAAGGCGGACAACTGTCAATAGAACCATCTGATTCCGTTGACAAGGGCGTGATCCGTGAACCAACTGGTACCGAGCAGGAGTTGGCTTCAGATGGGATACAAAAAGCCTACATTAGTTGGAGAGCTACTCGTGACAGCCAAGGCACGAGGAAGGGATGAAACAATCAAGATGAAAGAGAGGGACTTAGGAGGTACGATATCGCAACGGATTTCCTGGTCTCTGGACAATTGTTCTCGTAGACCATCACGTTGTAGAGAGCCATGCCCGTGGCCGAAAGTCTTCCAGGCTGGACACGTCTACAAAGCGAGCAAACGATAAAACCGGACCAACGTGACAGGCATCGTCAAGAAAGAGAATGGGAATTATAAAAAGAGCCGGAGTGCTGTCATTCTCGGTCCTCGTTTCTTAAGATCTTCATCGGAAATACTGCCAACCATACAGCTTCAACTCCTCAGTCCAATCCAAAACGACAGAGTCTCAGGTATTTCAAGGGCACGTTCTACTGCAAACAATAGTCCGAATTTATGACCCTCGAACATCAAACTATGCTAACAGCCACGACGGTTATCCAGATATCATCTAAAATGGCACTCAAGTGCTGCAACACTTGCAAAGATAATATTGAGACACCAAGGCTAAAGAGGACGGTCACGTTGTCTGCTCCCAGTGCGGAGAGTTCTGTCTGGAACCCTACGGTATCGACCCATTGCCTTCCCAGCAACAACCAGGAGGTGCAAGAAGTGAGACAACGAGAGAGGTGTGTACCTAGATGCAGTCTCGGTCTTCTCAGCAACTGCCGGCGGGTGCAGAGATGTGAGACAACAAGGGAGAGGCATGGCTAGATACAGTATTAGTTAGGGAACAAGGCCAAGGGCATGAATGCTCACTAAAAGGCATCACGAGCCAGTTTGCATCCTCTAATATGCCTATACTCTCCGCCTCGCCAAGTATCAACCTCTCCAAGTGCTTGTTCCTCGAGAGTGACTATGGTGGTCCTTAATACATGCCCCGTCCCTTTGTTCTACGTGGATCACAGTGGTTGGCAACGTGATCCCGTTCCTGGATCACCAACGCCTTACTAGCACTCCCTACTGGGAACTCTCGCCCCCTGTCGCCGGCGCCGTTTCTAGTCGTTACGGAGGTGGCGACGGTCCGAAACGCGAACTGGATCTCGTCCAGCAAAATCCCTCCGTGATCCTTAGCATGCGTCGTGCATCCACGACTAACTGTCAGCTTCAAGTTTTGCAAAAGGTTCAACAGAGCCAAACAATACCTTAGCAATTTTCCTTTGTCTTGGCTTGATTTAAAGTTGGTTCGAATCGGGCTTGACCTTTGCAGCAGCCTTGACTTCCGGATCCGCCTTCATGTCCGGATCTGCGCCCTTCAGAGTGGAACATTCCTTATTGGCAGAGCGGGTGTCTTTCCAATCGGCCGGGAGCCCGTGCTTTGCTTCGGCCGCGAGGCGTTGTTCTTCGCGCCTGTCTCTTTCCTTGAGCGATTCCTTGAGCCGCTGGCAGAATGCCTTGTGCCTCTGGTATGGATCAGGAATGGATCACATCGCGACCTCGCTTGAGGACGACTTGCCTCTTCTGGGTTCTCACGTCTTTCGGGAACATGTAAGGAGTAGCGCCGATTCCCCTGTATTGATCAGAATTAGCAACTCCGGGACTCAAGTGCTCCCGACAACACCTTACCTGTGCATCCCGGCTTCTGAAGTTGCAATTGGCGAAAAGGATATCAATCTTTGTTACTAAAACTCGTCAGACGCCGTAGTTCCCAGGGTGCGGAGCAATCCTACTTTTCGGCATCGTATTTTTGGTCTACTCTGCGTCAGTCAGAGCGTTCGAGTACACATTGCAGTATGCCGATGTTAAGCAGTTGTGTCGCGGCGAGGAACTCCGAGAGGGATTGTGAATCTTGATCAGGCTTGGAAGTTTTTGGTCCCTCACCTCACTCCAACACCGACCAGGTCGCTCCTTCCTTGGGCTCTTCGCACTTACCATGGCCCAGGCCAGGTGCAAGTGGTGGCCTGACGGATCACAAGTCGCGCCAAGAGCGTTACCTAGGTGCACATGCTGTAGGTTGCTGTCCGAGGAAGGAGCTCCCGGAAAGGGCAGAAGACACAAAAATCCAAAGACCGACCTTGGATCATGACACCATATCACTGCATGTCTGTACCCAACTTCCCGTAGGTGATGGTATATCGAATCGACCAAGCTGCAAACCAAGCTCCAGACAGCGGTACGTTCGACTTGCCACTCCTGTTCGGCTGTTCCTTGACAGAGGCTCATCAGCACTGTTATCACTATGAGATTCAAAACAGAATCGAGCTTGAAGGTTCCTCTTTGCTCTGTGGTACCCTGCCCAAGCAACAACTAGGCACGCCGGCTTCTACGAGGCGCCCTCAATATCATCTCCAAGATGTTAGGGGAGCGGAAGTGACGTCAGGTTAGGGAGTGGCCAAAAAGATGCCTACTACAGGAATCGAACCTGTGATCTTTGCATTTGTCGAAGAGTACAAGTGCAACGCATTAGCCACTATGCTAAGCAGGCTTCAACGCTGAATTTGCAACATAAAGTTTAACTTATGCTGTACTGTAGTAAGCACCCCTGCCTGCCGATCATTTCCACTGGAGCCATCGTTTTGTTGACACCGAGAAGATTCGCAATCCAAGCCGGCGTTGTTACGAGCGAGGGTGAAGTTCGGCACGGAAATATCCCTCTGGGTACTGCTGTCCACCCCTGGACCCATACAGAGTCAGCGGCGCATCGCCCACTGAAAATTGGAGGTTAAGTTAGTTGATTTTCGCAGGTCTGGGAGGGCTGGCCAAATCATGAAATAGGCCCAGACCCACTAGCTAACAATGGCAATAAACCACCAGAGGTTGCACCTTGATTTAACACCACCAAGTCGAGGTCGAGCAAGCCACATGCCCTGTGTGGATCCTGCACTTCCGATGAGCATCATGGATCGGGGCAAGACGACCTACGTATAGTTACTCTTTTCTGGCGATGAATTTTCGGGCTCCGCCGGCCGTGAAAAGCGGAATGGATCATGGATTTAGTCATTCCGGCCCCGATGCAATGATCTTCTCAGGTACGTACTGCAGTAATCATGTGCTGCCACCGGCAGGATTCGCCGCAGGAACCGATCCATGTTAACGGCACGCTGTGCCATGCTGATGCAGCCGGCGGACCCGGCAACGGGATGATCGGCATACAAGGCACTGCCGCACCGCGTCACCGCCGTCGATTACAAAAAGAACATGCCATGTCCATTTGTCTTCTCCTCGACTGAGAGTCCATAGAACATACATTGCACTCTCGTATCTTCAGGCGTGACACCAACCGCACCATCACGATGCTCCGCATCCACAACGTATTCCTCCCTCTCCTGGGGATGTGCATGCTCTTAGGCAGCATCCCAGACACCCTCGCTACAGCTACCACACACCACCCAACACCCATCAACAAGCGCACCGCGCAAGAGATCATAACCCAACTCAACTTAATCCCGAACGTCGAAGGGGGTTATTACATCGAATCCTTCCGCGACACCACCAACGTGACCTTCACCGCCACCAACCCCACCAACACCACCTCTATTGTCACCACCCGCTCCGCCAGCACAGAGATATACTACCTCCTCGAAGGCTCCGTCGGCTACTCCCGGTGGCACCGCGTCGACGCCGTCGAGGTGTGGCACTACTACGCCGGCGCACCGCTGACGCTGTCCCTGGCGCGCGACGACGGGTCGCCTGTGCGCGAGGTTACCCTGGGGCCGGACGTGTTTGCGGGCCAGCGGCCGCAGGTTGCGATCGCGACGTGGGAGTGGCAGCGGGCGCGGAGTTGCGGGGAGTGGACGCTTGTTGGAACGACTGGTACGCCTTTCTTTTCTTTTCTATTCGGGGTGATTGATCGTAGGATCATCCGCCGGATGGTTTGTTTTGTTCGTTGAACCCTGAGCCTGGATGCTAACCTTGCCATGTGATGTTGTGTCCTAGTTGCGCCGGGGTTTGATCCGAATGGGGTTGAGCTGGCGGATCCAGACTGGATGCCGAATGCTTGAGAATGTGTCTCTGCTAAGCCCTGGAGCTGATCAAACTCAGCTTTTGATCCATAAGGATTGGCCTCGCAATTCGTCCAACCACACGCTTGCATGAGCGACGAGGAGACAATGTACATACCTACTATGTATAAGACATGCAGACCATAGAGAGGTATATGCCTGCAGTGATGATCGTGCATCGATATATGTTGGCCTGGCCAGCTGGTTCAGCTACCGTCACCGCACCGATCAGTGGCGATCACTGCTACAAGCTATCCTCGGCAATGCAACTGGCAGGGGATAAGACAACCTAAGGCAGTGGAACAGAGCTGAGGGCGGCTTAATAGGGCCGAGACAAGATGAAATGCGACAACCGCACGGGATAACATCTGTAGCCGAATATCCTTCGAAGCCAATGCTTACCCACTAGTTAACAGTAAAAGCAACTAAGCTGGGGTGTATGATTGGCCTGGCCAGCTGGTGCTGGTAAATTATGGGGTTCACACAGGTTGAGTTGCTTGTCCAAAGTGGCAGAGTCCCTGGCAGCTGACCGTCGTTTACAGATATAAATATATATATATATATAGAGATAGCCTGGATTCCAGTCTTCTCCCCTGCTTCCCTGTGTACCGGTACTGCCTGGGCCTGGCCGGCTTGTGGCCGCTGCCCTCAGCCTCAGCAGCCGCGCTCACCATCACCACGCCGATCAGTAACGACCGCTGCTCTCCACAGCAACACAACTGGGACGGGATACTGCAAGGGAGTGGAACACAGTTGACTAAGGCCAGCTTAATAGTGCCGAGACAAGATGGCATGAGACAACTGCGCGGGATCCCCGTCGCGGCGCGGGCCTTTGAACAGCCGTTAATCGTTGCGAATCCATTCCTCGGCCACATGATACAGACAGGTGAGATGGTAAACCGGCAACCTCCAATCACAACATGGCATGATGGGCTCGTGGGAGGAATGCCCTAGATGGCGACTACGTGCGTTGTTGTCATGGTGCCGTGGAGGATATAAAGGGCAGGCAGCCGGCGTGTCCTTGGGGGAAAAAGGCAGAGATCAAGACACAGCTCAATCTACTCCTACAACACTAGCTCTTGACTACTGAGATCATATTGACTTGCTCAACCGACACCATGCCTACCGTCACTTTCGATGTTCGGGCTGAATACAGCGGACCGTACTACGGGACGCTGATCCTCAGCAACATCCGCAACGACGACAACACGGCGGTGAAAATCAACACGTTTCTCGGCCTGACCTTCAAGTCCCCGGCGGCGGTTGACAGGACCGGTTTCAACGTGTCCCTCTCCCCGTGGCAGGAAGTAAACGTCATGGTCGACAACGAGCAGGTCAGCTCGTCGCTCTACTCCGTGTCGGCGGGGCTCCACGTCGGGTCGCCGCACACGTTCAACACGTCCGACACCATTACCATTGGCATCAATGGCGACATGGGCCAAGACACCGAGACCTTACCTGAGGTCGTTTGTGCTCGCGGCCGACAAGGTGCCCATTTCCCGACACCAGCGGCAGGGTCGAGGTCCATTGCGAGGCAGCGCCCCACGCGATGCTCGCCAGCTAGCAGCAGCAGGTCACTCTCACGGAGGGCAATCGAGTCGTCACCTCGCAGGTGCTGCCCGGTCAGTCGACGGTTGTCTCTGCACCGGCCGGTAACTACGCCGTCGCAGTCAGGGAGCTCACCACGGCGCACGAAACATACGTCGCGACGGCCCACGCCACGCCCTCCAGCCTGCTTGTCGAGGCCGCCAAGACAGTGTCTGTGAGCGTGGCGTATAGCAATCTCAGAGAATACAGCGCACTGGACATCGCCATCGGCAACTTGCTGGGCCTGGAGAACGAGCAGCTGGACGTCACGGTCGCCGTCGAAGGGAATGGCTCCAAGCTCGCCAGCTTCTCCAGCCCCATCAACCACACGACTCCGCTTCGCCGATGGCCGTCCACGGGCACTGCGGTCATCAGCATCGCCAAGATCACGCTCAACAACGTTGAGTACTCGTTCCAGATCCTGAGACAGGCTCTGTCGCCCTCGCTGCTCAATGTCTCCTTCTCGGAACAGCAAGTCCGCAAGAGGAACGTCGACACGTCCGGCTTCGTCCAGCTGCCCATTGTGGTGGACTCGGCCGTCACGGTCGACGCGACGATCCTGGTGCGACTCAAGTCGACCACCCTCGGCTACACGCAGACAGTGAAGGCCAAGCCGGGGACAACCTCCTTCACCTCCAAGGTGGATCCCGGCGAGTATACCGTCCACGCGGCTAGCTTCGTCCAAAACGGCATCGTGTACTTCGTCGACACTCCAGCCTCGTTGACCGTCGCCATCAACGGGAGGACAGAGCTGCACTTGCGCCTCAAGAAAGGCCCTAGCCTCCATGTCCGAGGCTTCCCCAACTTCCTGACCAACCTCGACGACTTCGTGGCGGCGCGGGCATCGTCCGTCTTCAAATACGCGGGCATCGACGGCGCCGGCGACGGCGGCACCTACCTGCCGGACGGCACGGCAACCAAGGCCACGATCCAGCTCGCCCGCAACATCGAGACCAAACTTGCCGACGGCAACCCCGTGCTGCCCGTCATGGTGTCGTACACGTGCAACCTCTCGCTGGGGGACGTCAAACCCAACTCCAGAACAAGAACAGACTGGTGCGGAGCTTCGCCAACTTCATCCTCGCGCTGCGCATCGCCACGGCCGGCAAGGACGAGCAGCACCCCGTGCCGGCGGGCTTCGTGGTCAACCCCGACTTCCTCGGGGCGTGCCAGCAGGAAGGCATCGAGCCATCCTACCGCATGCCCGTGACCGAACCACTCCAAACGGCGCTCGACCACCGCGGCGTGCCGGACAAAATCCCCGCGGCCATCACCGACGACCTGCGCGGGTACGTGCGTGCAGTCAACTGGCTCGTCCGCCTGGTCGCGCCGGACGTGACCTACGGGTGGCAGGTCAACCTGTGGGGGGTGGGCCATTCCCGCTGGCTGTACTCCACAGGCGGCACGGCCGAAGACCCGGCGGCACTAGCCCGCCAAACAGCCGACTACGTCCTCAGCCTGGGCGTGTACGACCCCGTACTAACCTCCCCCGCCCGGCCCGACCTACGGACACTCCGCTCCGCCAGCAAAGCTGACTTCGATGCGCCAGAAACTCAAACACCCTCCTCGGCTGCTGCCGCCCCGCCCGACTTCATGGCCGTCGACCGCTACGAGGCCGACGACTTTACGCTGCGCGCCTACCACAACAGCTACTGCTACGGCCCGCATGAGTGGGTGCGCTTCTTCGCCTTCTGCCGCGCGCTGAGCGCCTGTCTCGCGGCGCCTGTCACGCCGTGGCGGATCCCCGCCAGCCGCATCCTGCTCGCGAGCGAGGCGGTCTGTGACCTCGAGGCGGAGCACTGGGGCACGGGGGGTAGCTATATCCTGGTCCATCCCGGGGTTGGAACCGATTACCGCGGGGTGAATCAGCATATACTCGATCTGGAGCTCCCGGCGGTGCACCAGCCGTTTATGGGCAGGACGGCGAGGGATATGTTTGTTCGTGGCGAGCCGTTTGATTTGGGCCGGCCTGCGCTTGAAGATTTCCCGGTGCGCGGGATTTTTACGGTGCCCCTGGGTGGCGGGGCGACGACGGGTATTGTGAGGGATGTTGGGAACCCGGGTCCGTGGGTGCGCGATAAATTGGGGAGGTGTATGCAGCGCCCTGTCAGCCTTGAGACGGGCAACTGGGGCGAGGCGGCGAAGGAGACTGCGTGAGGTCAGACAGGGTAATGGGTTTTCGGTCGGTTTAGGGTAGCTGCTTTAGTTTGACACCCAGACGTATGTTGTGGATCTATGTCGTAGCGCTACTGTCTGGTGGCGGCGCAATGGATCTCGTTAATGGTTAGTGGTTGCCTAGTGGTTTGTGGTTACGGTTTGGGTTACGGTTTGGCTCCGGGTTCTGGTGAGGGCGCCGGCTTAATTTCTTCGATTAACTTACACCGTTGTTTTCACTTTCGCCTCCGATCCTAAGAACCACTCAGGGCGCTATATGTGGGTGCTTTTCGTTCTTCGAGCCGGGCAAGTCCTGGTGTGACGGTGCTTCAAGAACTCAGTCGTAGGATCCTCTAACGTAGGCAGCCCAGTCCTGTATAAGGAGGAGCCGGTGCGTATCACACCGCATACAGTGCGATATCATTCCCAAGGCAGCCGGAGACGGTGGTACCGCTCCGGGTTATATTGTCGCCGCGCCAAAACCGAGAATCTTCTTGTTACAAGGACGCCTGGCACATTTTCGGCCCTTTGGGAAGGACAATGGTGGTTTGGTGTGTTCGTTGAACCTGAACCTGGATGCTAACCTTGGCCTGTGATATTGTCCTAGTTGCGCCTGGGTTTGATCCGAACGGGGTTGAGCTGGCGGAGCCAGACTGGATGCCGAATGCTTAAGCAGGAGGGAAGGGTGCCTTACCTTAAGTTGGTCGCGGAGTTATTGGCTTGGCAAGGCACTCCGTTTGATGTTTGACAGCGACTGGCGGCCTGATATGTTTAGTACGTTATGTTACGACGACGCCCTCATCTCCAAAACTCATCCGCACCAGAAGCCGATTTTCGAAGAGGGAGCATTGCCAATTGCGCGAACCACGAGCGCCGGTCCCAGTCTATGCGAACCCAAGCTGTGATTTCAGCGTCCACGGCTATTAATTCATTCCTGTTCTCGCAGGTAGTAACCACAGCAGCTCTCCAGGTATTGTTGAACCTCCCCGCTACACAGCACACGTACCAACCGATCCATTTTGCCTATACAGTACAGTGCCAGCGCCGGGAATTCTCTCGAGCGAGCTCATGAGCTGGAAACCGGGGGATAACTGGCATCACCGGGACTAGGATGGAAAGAACAGCCGCGGCGCCGGTAGCCGCTCCTTTGAAAACCGTGACTCCTACGAGGTCTTCCCTACATGGGGTAGTGGCACTTTAGGTGGACAAGTGAGCCAGCAAACGAGTGTATGGCACTATCCTGATCAAAGCGATCCTGGAAGCGTTCCTTGTAGGATGAGGAGATACAAATGGCGAACTATTTATATGCTCTGTTACGGTCTTAACCGGGCGCAACCCGCGACCTGTCAACCGCAACGGAATCACCTCACTATTCATCATGGCGCAACCAATACCTTTCACTAAGGTCAAGATCTCATCCTCGTTCCGGGACCCTCACATCACAGCCTCGCGCAAAGAGAGCTTGCCTGCCATCTTGAGCAAGCTCAAGTCCTATGGCGCCTGGAACGCGATGCGCCTGGCGTGGAAGAAGGGCGACCAGGGCGTCACCCCCGACATCCTGTGGGACAGCGACGTCGGGAAATACATTGAAGCTGCATCCTACGTCCTCTTCCACGAAAAGAACCCCGAGATGGAAGCTGCCGTGAAGGAGGACATCGACATGATCCTCGGTGCCCAGCAGGAAGACGGCTACATCGGCATCCACCGTACCCTGGTCGAGCCCGGGAAGCGATGGTCAAGCCTGGCACACAACCTGGAGCTGTACAGCGGCGGCCATATCCTCGAAGCGGCCGTCACACGGCACATTGCGCTCGGGTGCCCGGAGAACGACAGGTTCCTGGACGCCATGACCAGGTATGTCGACCTCATCTTCACGACATTCGGACCGGAGGATCATCAGCGCCACGACTACCCGCGCCACCAAGAGATTGAGCTGGCGCTCATGCAGCTGTATGAAATCACGCGTGACCCGCGCTGCGTCGCCCTGGCGCAGTACTTCATCGAGGAACGCGGGCGCACAGACGCTCCGCGGACGGCTCACGCCTGGGACTTAGCCGCACGCGCGCGGGCCGACGACCCCGAGACCTTCTCCCCGCACTACTAGCCTCGGCCGCGGTGTTATGGCACATGCAGGCGCACGCGCCGCTGCGCGAGCAGACGGAGATTGTGGGCCACGCCGTCCAGGCCATGTACTGGCTGTCCGCCGTGGTGGACATCGCGCTGGCCACCGGCGAGCAGTCCTACCTGGCCACGGTCGAGACGCTGTGGCGGGACATGGTCGACGCAAGATGTACGTCACGGGAGGGATTGGGAGCATGCACGTCTACGAGGGGTTTGGTCCGCGGTATGAACTGCCCAACGAGACCTCGTACGCCGAGACGTGTGCGGCGGTTGGTGTCTTGTTCCTCGCGCAGCGCCTGCTCAAGGTCCGAGTCGATGCGGCTGTTGCCGATGTCATGGAGCTGGTGCTGTACAACGCTCTGCTGGCGGGCATCAGCCTGGACGGAAAGACATTCAACTATGACAACCTGCTCGCCACGGTGGCCTGCTCGCACAAGCGCAGCGAGTGGTCCAAGGTCCTCTGCTGCCCATCCAACATCTGCCGGTTGCTGAACTCCCTCGGAGGCTACCTGTACGGTTCGGGCCATGTACAAGACGGCACTCTGAGGTTCACCGTGCACAATTATGTTGGAGGCGAGGTGACGGTGGGCGAGAGTACCTGGGTCCTCGAGTCAGAGTGGCCTTGGTATGGACGGACTTCCGTCCGCGTCAAGGAGAAGGAGTCTGAGCCCACGATCGTGAGGTTAGAATTCCCGGATGGGCTACCTCATACCAAGTAGGCTCCAGCCACAACCCTCCAAGAATGCGTTCAACGGAACAGAGGTTGACCTCGCTCTGCCTCAGATCCTGCTAAACGGGCAGGCAATCACAACCGAAGTCGTGAATGGGTATGCCACTCTCCTGTGTCGGGCTTACACACCCACCGATGTAATCACTTTCACCGCGGAGATGGTGGCCGAACATCTCGCGCCGCACCCGCTCGTCTACCAAAATACGGGCTGTCTTGCGGTCCGTCGGGGCCCCATTGTCTATGCGCTCGAAAGCGTGGACCACCCGGACGTGCCCGATCTGCGATTGGTGCGCCCGGATCGCGCCGCCGCTCTGGAGCCGGTGGACTTAACGCTATGCGACAAGCCGGTTGTCGGCATCCGGACGCGTGGCACTTTCGTGGATGTGTCGCCCCAGGAAAAATCAAGTTTCACTCGGGAACAGGAGGGCGCTGCTGGCAGAGTTCATGGGGAAAGACCGGCGGAACTGACTTTTGTGCCTTGACTCGTGTGGGGCAACAGAGGGCGGGGCGATATGAGAGTTTGGATCCAAGAGACGTTGAAGCATTAGTGCCTAGTTGAAATGGTTGATTCTGAGTTGATCAAGGTATGTTTCATTAGATTGACGTCTCAAGGGAAAACAAACAATCACCACAGCAGGTATTTCAGTGCTGTGTCGGTGCGAAAGAGGTCACAATCACATGGTATGTTGATCAAACCCTTAGACCACCAGTGTGCCGCCTCTCCTCGTTTCCCCGGAAATCCCTCACATTATAGACCGCGCCATCCCCCCTAGCATCAGCCCCCAACACAGAGGCGCCATCAACGGGAACCCGAGCCCACCACCATACCCTCTCCCCTGAACCCTTCTATACTCCTCGCCAGGCCTTTCCCACCTCCCTCCCCAGGGTTACCCCGGATACCTTCCACCCCACCCATACAGTCCATACCCACCACCACGACCGTGCCCGTAGCCAGCATACACCCCCTCCAGCCTCAGATACCTGCCCCTCGGCCTTAGATACCTCCCTTTTTCCCTTTGCTTCTCATCATGCACAGCCTCACCCACAAACGGAGCCCACCCTAGGTACTAGTAACCCCAAGCACACCCGAAAAGCTCATACAGGTACCGGTACCAGGCGGCTCGAGAAAGACTTCCTACCTACCAGCACCACGAGCACCACGGCTCTCGTCCGGGTCCCGCCCCAGCGGCTGCGGCCGCCCGCCCCGGGCGCATAGGTGGCGCGCCGCAGCGCCTGCTAAAGACCGAAGCCAACACGTGGTTGCATTTTAGGTGGGTGAGTTGGTGGCTAGAGGGAGGGTTTCTCAGGCCCTGCCAGTGCCTGCGAAATGCCTTAAAACCCAGGCCCAGTGTGTCATGCACCTTCCTTCACTGCCCAGGTGCTGGCGGTGCAGCTCCGCTTCGGCTGGGTTGTGTCCGTTCTCGTCAGGTGGTCATGTGGTCAGGTGGTCTTTGAGGTGGCGGATGAGGGAGGGGTGTTCTTCTCCTTGCTGTTGTTGTTTCTTGGGTCGGGAGGGTTATGCTGGTGATGCTGATGATGAGGATACTGATGATGACGACGGTGATGATAATGATGAGGCTGATGATGATAATGATAATGATAGTGATGATGATAATGATGATGGATTGTGATCGTGATCATCATCTGCATCGCTGTTCTCCGCGACGATGTCAGCTGTGCTACGGCGGCGGCGGCGGGGTGCGGGAGCCGAGTGGCCCGTGGCGACGATGCGCTCGCGCGCCGGGGGTGGGAGGGAGTTGAGGTAGACCTCGTCGCCGTACGGGGCGCTGCCAGATGGGGCGCGGCAGGGAGGAGGTAATGTCGACGAGGAACTGCGTGCTGTGTTTCCGGGTCGAACTCGCGCGCCCGGCCTGGGGGCGGGGGTCGTAGTTCGCCTTCCCCGGCCATGCTGCGCCGCGCATGCAGTGGGATGCCATTGCGCGGTGCCTGGGGGAGGGGGTGTGGTCGGTCTTTGATGGCTTCCTCGTAGGAAGGCGGCGGCTCTGAAAGGGTCGTCATGTTGTAGATGCCGGTATGTGTGTAGGAGTCGAGATGAGATGCTAGATACTCGGGCAAGTAAATTTTGAAAAAGAATCGAGTTCAAATCGTTCTGATTGTGGGCTTCACATATCGTATTTGAGATGGATGTTCCACAGCGCTCAGGCTCGCTCAGGCTCTTATTAGAAAGTGCTGTTCACCACTAGGTCTGGGGCATAGGGCTGGGAAATTTCAAGGTTTGGCTCGGAACGCGGAATTCCAAAGTCTGAAAGTAGGGATTCTCCTTGGCGTCTCAACTATATAGGTACTCAAGAAAAACTAAATCACCCCCGGGCACTTTCCATTCTTTTCGAGGCTCTGAAATCCAGAATACATTTCAAAATTTGGCTGAAATTCGAAAACATTTTTCATTTCCCAGCCCTATTGATCACATCATGCATGTTGGCATTGTTGGTTTCTGGTACGTCATACGACGTCACATCGGTGTATCACCCACTCAAGCTCAAGTGTTGCCACTTCCTACACAGGAAGCGTACAAAGGGGCTGATAATAATTCTTAGACACTTCTACATAAGCCTGGGTAGACATTCGGTTCCGGCACTGTGAAAAGTCACCGCCATACATATAGGGGGTATTGCCTGTAGAAGGTCCGAACCCTCTTATAACCGTTGTTCTAGGCGCGTATGTACCAAGTCATATCGCAGGCTGGCAATGGCGTACGCAATGCCCTCGCGGTACGTCGGCGCCGCCTTGGTACACAGCTCGATGGCCATGTTGGTGACGAGGTTGGCCAGCGAGTCGGGCTCGAGCACGGCAAAGCTGAGGTCCTTGGCGGCGGCCACCTTCTCGGCGTACGGCTTGATAAATTCGGTCTTGTAGCGCTCCAGGCCGTTGTCGTCGCTGTGCAGCTCGCCCGCGCTCTCGCCGCCGCTGCAGTCGCGGTCGCGGAGGTTGTAGAGCACCAGGCCAACGATCTGCTTCCTGCCGGTTTTCCTCTCCGCCTTTCGGGCGGCCGCGATGGCATCATCGATATTGGAGAGATCGGCAATGCGGGACACCCACACGAACGAGGCCATGGTCTGCTGGATTTTGAGCACCTTGAGCGAGTTGGCGATATCGCCCTTGGGCAGGAACGACTTCAACGTCTGATCCAGCTTGGCCGCCCACTTGGGGTTGACAAACTGTGCCTTGCCCAGGAAGGGGTTCACATCACCGCCGGCACTGGCATCCGCCGGCACTGGCATTCCGCGACTGCTTGATGCTGGGAGCGGCCGAGACAAGGCCCCCGGTGGCGAGGGCCGCAAGCAAAGACGAGGGACGCATGGTGGAAGCAAGAACGGTGGCAACACTCAAGCAGCTCGACAAGGCGGAAGGAAACCCGAAGCCTTCATCTAGAGCTGTCTCAATGGGCGGTCTTATACCCAGCACCATCACAAATCCACGACGCGGCGACTCTTCACCCTCCGGTTACCGGGTTGATGGGCCGTTGTGAGCGGCTGGTTCCGTGGGTTTCGGTGCCATGGCTAGGGCGGCGCCGTTTACCCGGTCGTCTCGGAGATTCTTGCGTGCTCCTGTTCGTGCCATGGACAAGATGGTGATGACCCGCCCGGAAGGGAACTGCACGTTGGGTACCAAGACCTTCGTCGAAAGTGCGGTTCCGGGTTGTAGCCGAAGATCCGCAAGCCGAAAACTCCAGTCCCAAAGCGGCACGACGACAACAGTCGCCGTCAAAGAGCTTGGCTTATGCAAGCTCTGGGAGCGAATCAACCTCGCGGTTCACAATGACCGAGGTTCCAGGACATCAGTTGTCCATTCCGAATCTGACGTCCGGCCATTCACAATAGATCTCGAAATGTGCGCCTGCAAATGCAGGACTGAACAGAGAAAGAGCCGACTTTCTTGGACTGTAGGAAATGTCAACGGAAAATCCAAATCCAGCACCGTCAGTGCCGGGGTGTGGGCATGTTCTCGACATATCCGGTCGTCCGACATCGTCGGACTAAGCATTTTGAATTGGCGAAGAGCCGGGTCGGTCCATTGCCAAATCGAAGATACTGTGCATTGTCTTTGGTTAACTTCAGGGGAACACTGTCCTCGGAGGGCTGGCCTGCCGTGCCTGCGCACCCACAGTGGGTTAAGGGTCTTCGCGGACATCGTTGCTGACCAACACTGAACACAGAAACCACCTACGTCCCAACAGATAATACAATCAGCACTGTTCGTTGACCTCAATTGACCAGCTGTTGTACCCGTAGCGGGCTGTGGCGAGTCATCCAATTTTCGAGTAGAATTGCTTCATGAGTCGTCCATCCAAATCGGCAGTCGTCTGATGTGCGACTCGGGAGTTTCCGATCTGGTGGGTCCGGACGGCACCGGATCTCGGATGAGCCAAGGAGCTTCGACGATTTTCCCGGGACCCGGGCCCGCTTCCATCATCAACATCCGTGGCCTCGACAACCCGCTAAACCCGGGAGCTGCGGGACGCCAGAGATGGGTTGACCATATCACCGCTACCATGGCTACCGTGATTCGAGGGCTTCCTCTGTTCCTTGGGCGGGTGCCGGTCCGAAGCGCGTGCTACTTCCAACGCCGCTTGCTGAGCACCACGGGCCCAACGAGGTTAACTAAGACCCGGGTGGCCGTGTTGTTCCAGCAGCTCGATCCACCATTTATCCACGGTACCCAGAAGCCCAAGAAGCCGAATGGTCGGTACTTCCATCAGCCAATAGTAGTGACCTCCTTACTGACTGCTGCAGGCTACCGCGATTCGGGCGCGGACATCGCCTACAACCTTCGCGAGGTCGATGGTATCGACGTGATCTACTCCATCCCCAATCCCAGGCCGGACAACGACGTGGACTGGTGCTTCGGGGACAACGAGGAGGATATCCTGCAGGCGCTCGAGCAGGGCGCCACCCACCTCTGGGCCAACACCATCCTATTCGCCGCTCACCCGCTACAAACGTCCGTCCGCCTCAGCGCCTTCCAGGACAAGACGTTCGTGGTCGGACAGGGCCCCTTGGCCGTCGAGAAGTACGATGACAAGGACTACGTCAACAGTCTGCTCCGGCGAACGGGCGGTTTCACTATGCCTCGCTCGTGGATCATGACGGCTCGCTCGTTGACCATCGTCGGCGGCGAGCCCCGTTTTCCAGAGCCGCTGCTACCGCTGGCGAAGCAGCTGCCATATCCCGTCGTCGTCAAGCCTATCCGCGGGCGGGGAAGCCACGGCGTGCGCGTGTGCCACAACATCGACGACCTAGTCCAGCACGCGCCCACCTTGTTCAAGGAGTCGGGGCCCGCCATGGCCATCATGGTCGAGGAGTTCCTCGCCGGCGAGGAGGCCACCATCACTGTGATGCCGCCCATGCCCGCCGCGGGAAAGAACGACTACTGGGCGCTGCCAGTGGTCACGCGCTTCAACCATGTCGACGGCATCGCCCCGTACAATGGCGTCGTTGCCGTCACCCAGAACTCGCGCGCCGTCACCGAGGCGGAGATGCGCCATGACCCGACATACGCGCAGGTCATGGGCGAGTGCGTGCGCGCCGCCCGCCTGCTCCGGGTCGCTGCGCCGATCCGCATCGATGTCCGCCGGCTAACCCAGTCGCCGGGATCGAAATTTGCCCTGTTCGACGTCAACATGAAGCCGAACATGACGGGGCCCGGCCGGCCGGGCCGCGACGACCAGGCCAGCTTGACCCTCATCGCCGCCGCTGCCCTGGGCTGGGACTATAAGACGTTGCTGAGCCACATCCTCATGACTGCCTGCCCGCTGGGTAGGCTGAGGGGCTTGAAGCCAGTCGAACTAGACGCCGGGTCGTTACGTGTATGTGCATAAGGTATATATTTTGCCTCGATATAGTGTAGACACTGAGGACACTAAATGAGCCCTGTTCGACAACATTCAATCCAGTCCATCATGATGTTGGTGCAAGACTTTGCGCCATAATCCGCCGGGAACTGGAATGACCTTCCAGCTCTGGGATTAGCCGCCAACTGTTCACTCAAACACTTAACGACCATGACAACCAGTAAGAGCTCTCGCCTTTTAATCCGATAGCAGATATCTGCCTTGCATCAATTGTCGAAGATGATGAAAGGTACCGAGACGAGAGCGTGCATTGAACGTCGGGTTCCTCTTTCCTGACGCCCCTGTCCCCACATTGCGGGGCAACTGTGCCTGCCCCATGTGCTCGGCATCACATCAGAAACCGCGGGTCCTGACTAATGCCTGTGAAATGCTAAACTGTGTCGGCCCGGCCACCATTGACGTTTCTCGAACCGCGAACCAAAGGATAACCCAACATATTCCCATGCTTCTACCGTTGATTTGATGTGCCTATAGTCCAATTTGCCACAGAGACCCGACCATCACCTTCGCCGCCTGAAGCCCTAGTTGCGCCCATTCGAAGAGCCCCGCGCTCGTACAATGCCGAGCCCCGAAGGAGAACACATACTGTCCGACAACCGGACCCAACTTCCGTCCTTCTACTCTCCGCCGACGAATGCGAGCGGCCCGTCACGCAGTAACAAAGACATAGAGCAAGACGACTTGTCCATTTCCCTCGGCAACCCCGCGGCCGGGAGGGCCAACAACGAAGATGATGCATCACAGCCTGAGACGCCGTCCACACAGCCACCACCACCAGCATCCCTCCTCTCACCCGCATTTACACCGCCAGCAACTCCAGGAACATCGACACCAAGCGCTGCACCACCCGAACCGCGCGGCATACCCGTCGACAGCACGATCCCGACGGGAGGATGTGGCACCAAGCAGCCGCGGCTGCTCGAGACGCTGCCGCAGGTCGAATGCATCGTGCGCGCGCGGATACCAACCACCACAGGGGCCGAGATGTTCCTCCACCTCTACACAAACAACGTAGACAACAAGGAGCATCTGGCCATCGTGTTTGGCAACAACATCCGGAGCAAGTCCCTGGACGCCGTGCGGGAGGGCGAGACCGAGATGGACCGCTTGGTGAGAGGCGCCTACACCGGCCGGTTATACCCTGGGCGAACAACGAGCGGCACGAGCACGCCGGCATCCGAAAACACGGGCGTCGCCAACGAACAATCAGCACACGGGCCGCCGCTGGTCAGGATACACAGCGAGTGCTACACGGGCGAGACGGTGTGGTCGGCGCGCTGCGACTGCGGCGAGCAGCTTGACGAGGCGGCGCGGCTGATGTCGCTTCCCGGCAACAAGGCCGGCGGCATCATCATCTACCTGCGGCAGGAGGGGCGCGGCATCGGCCTCGGCGAGAAGCTCAAGGCGTACAACCTGCAGGACCTGGGCTCCGACACGGTCGAGGCCAACCTGCTCCTGCGCCACCCGGCCGACGCCCGCAGCTACGGCCTGGCCACGGCCATGCTGCTCGATCTCGGGCAGAAGGAGATTCGGCTGCTGACCAACAACCCGGACAAGATCCGCGCCGTCGAGGGCCCCCACCGCGAGATTGTGGTTAAGGAGCGCGTGGCCATGGTGCCGCTGTCGTGGAAGGGGAAGGGGGGGTTTAGAGCGCCTGAGGTGGAGGGGTACTTGAAGACGAAGGTAGGAGATCACTCAACCTCTTACACCGATAATTCGATTCAAACCGAAGCTGACTTTGGATTTTCCTCTGCCGCAGATCGAGAAGATGGGTCACATGCTAGATTTGGCAAGCCTGCCGCATTGACGGATCATATCTGCAAGTTGCTGCTTGTAAACCCTTGTGTATGTTTCATAGATACCTCGTGCATTTGCATTGGCGTGGCTCTTTTGGGTAGACGTTGGATTTGAAAATAAGGGCATTCTGTACATTCTGGGTCACTGGTTTGAGACCGTGATTCCCAAATACCTTGCCTTAGGTAAATAAGGATGGTCTAATTAACCCCATGCAGCCTTATCGATAAGCTCTTGACCCAGAAATTGACCACGCGTCGAGACGCCAAGACAGAGAATCGCGCATCTCTCTTCCGTTAATAAGGCAGCTTCATACTCCTTCCTCCGAGCCAGCGTACGACATCCTGGCAACGAACTCCCTAGACAATCTATCGCAGCCTCCCCCAAGTTTCAATATGGGAGACAGCAGCAGCCTTCGCTTGCGGTTGGTCGTGCGGCGCCACGAACTCCCGGAGGCGCGAGTCATCTTCGCCGTGCAGCTCGACAACGACCCCACCATCGCCAATCTGCTCGAGCAAGTCAACGACATCATCCCGCTGGAGAGCAACGACTGGGGCCTGGAAGACTACACCGTCCAACTCCGTGACTCTAAGGGCCGTGGCTTCGACTGCCTGCACTTTCAGCAGGTTTCTGCCATTTTGAGAAATGATGAGGAAGTATTGTTGGTGCGACCCGCGCGAGAACCAATCCATCAAGTGTGACGGGAACGACTGGCTGATGCTTTTACTCATTAGTATCCGACCCCTGGACACCGGGGACCGGCGGAAACGTCGGCTGAGTGGCCGGGACCAGATCTCGGCCGACGGCAGGCACCTTATCGACGGGGTAGCTTTCGGCCGTCCGCGCCTCAAAACACCAAGAGACCGACCGCCCGTCGATATCCCTCCCCTGAAGCGCAGAAGGATTGCCTATGAAGCCGAAGAAGACGAGGATCAAGAACCGCAATTACTTCTTACCCAGCACGGTGAAGACAACGGAACCAGTCGACGTGTGCGCATCCGGACAAGCCTCGACGATGCTCAGGACGACGGCTCCGAAGGAGACGACGAAGATGGAGACGAAGAATTCGTGGATGATGATCGTGATAGGGCTTCTGATACAAGCGATGAAACATCAGACACCGACCACCCCGGGCAAGTTGACATAGATGACGAGGAGCTTCAAGATCTGTTGGCGGATAATGAGCAAACTGAAAATGAAGGGCCTGTCGAGCAAGACTCTTCAGATAAGTCAGCCAAGCCCTCTGTGCAACAGGGACCTAGTCGACCGGGATCAATACCCGCAAACAAACCGTCCAGGCAGCTCTCAGGCAAGGACAAGATCCAGGCGCTTCGAGCGGCTTTTCCGACGGCTTCGTTCAAAGCTTGCGGAGCTGCCTTGTCCCGCCGCCGGCGGGACATCAAACTGGCATATCGCAGCTTGCAAAGGCAGCACCAACCGGCCATGTCCCTTAGCGCAATGCTTGCGCACCCCGATCGCCAACCATCCAAGGCCGTGCCAACGGAGGATAGCGAAGCCGACCTTAGCGGGGCAGAATCGGTCGCCTCCGTGGCGAAACACTTCGATCAACACGGCTTCCCGAGTGGCTCCATCCTTGCCGGGACCGCCGCCGCCCAGGTGGCTGAGGCCATGCGCAAGGCGGGTCACGCGGTGAAGGCTCCGGTCCATACCAGATTCGATGAGGATTCCGCCACAGTCCAGGCCGACCAAGTCCCGTTACCCATGTCCGACTCAGAGAGCAGTGGCAGCGATAACGAGAGCGACAGCGATGGTGGTCCTGAAGTGGCATCCTCAAAGATCCCTGAGCCATCGGGAGGCGCGAAGCTTTCGGGATCTGATCGTTCGTCTGTATCGGGAGACAGTGACAGCCAGAGCGACAGCAGCGGCGACTCGGAGAGCGAGAGCGACAGTGGAGATGAGAACGACAGCGAGAGCGACAGCGATAGTGACAGTGACAGCAATGATGGCAGTGATCACGATGATAGTGATAGTGACGCTGGCAGCGTCAGAGATCACGCCGATGCCAGCGACGACGACAGTGATGACGGTGATATTAGTGATGGCAGTGATGCCGACCTCAGTACCGGCAAGGACTCTGACCAAGTTGTCGCTGACAGCTCAGCCAGTGGGAGCGAGAGTGACGGCGGAGATTCATCCAGCGATGACGATTCGTCGGACGATTCTTCCGACGACAGCGTCGATGAGGCGTCCCGGCCGCACCCGGTTGAGAAGGAAGCTATTGCTACGGTACCTCCATCGCTTGCGCAGAACCAAACTGTTCAGGAGCCAGCGTCCGAAGAAGTGGCATCTCATGCCAAGAGCAACTCGACGGAAACCCCAAAGCCCGTTCCACCAGGGCAAGGGAAGCCAGCTACGCAGCGTAGGAATGCTAGGCGAAGAGCTGCGCTCAGGGCGCGGAAGGCTGCCGCTAGAGGGGAATGTTTGCAGGCACCTGGCCAACCCTCCCAGAGTCCACTCGATGTGGAAGCTCGCGGGTTGTTGGAGTCAGTCGCCGCCAAGAAGGCTGCATTGCTAGAGAGGTTCAATGTGCTGGCCGAGGCATCTATTCAGCAGCTGAGGAACCCAGAGAACAAGCAGGATGCTCAGGGTCTTCCCGATCACACTGGCAATCAGGATGAGGAGTCCAAAGACGGCGGAGTAGCCAGAGAAGATCCGCAAGCATGGCGCGACAAGATCATTTACCGTGCGGTGGAATGCTGCCATGACGACATCGAACTTAGTGAGCCGCCCTTTCCCTTCGTCCAGGGATGGGATCCGCAACAGCAAGACTTGCGCGGGCGCTGGAAACGGAAGCAGCGCAACCAGCCAGAGTACGTCGAAGGCCGCTCAGCTGCAAAGAGACGGAAGTACGCGGGCAATGGCGAGTCGTTCTACAGCTACGACGGTGACACTGGCGTTGGCGATACACCACTCAACTATGACGACGAACCCGAAGAGTCTGCATACCAGGCAGAGCAGGCGGCAGACCAAGCCGTGGGTGAAGATAATGACTTGCCACCCATTCCAGCTGATGTGTCGGCTCTGCCATCGCTCACACCCGGCAAGGCACAGCCCGGCATGATTCTGACATGGAAGCAATGGCTACTTTCCAAAGCCACCAACTGGCAGCCTCAGGTATCGTCCTTGACAGGTATTGTGGTCGATGTCCTGGATGACAGTACCTTAAAGCTTCGTCTTGCTAGGCGAGATCGGAATCTGGACCGCAACGAGAAGATCTACGATGACGAGGGAAACCGGGTCTATGACAAGTTCGAGCTGCCTGGTATGGGAGATGAAGGGGAGAGCGAGGACGAAGCCGCTGAGCAAGGATACCGGACATTGAAACTCGCCGATATGATTGAGACTCGCATCCTTCAACAGCCTGCTTCCAGGCCAGTGGAGGGCGAATCTCCGGAGCGTCAACCGTCCAGATCCTCTGAAGGCCATGCGATGAACGATGCGAAGCCCGATGCAGGACTCAATGCATCAGACAGCAAAGCACACGCTATACCAGGTCAGATTGAAGCAGAATCGGAAAGCAAAGCAATCGATTCTCCACACGCGGATGTTGATGCCCAACACGGCGATCCAAGCATTGCTTCAGAGACACCCGGCGCCCAGGAGCCTGGTGACATGTCAATCTCGGAAGACAGGCGGCACGAAATTAGCCAGATCATCAATGATGCTGGCTTCCGAAAGGATGTTGATCCTTCAGTGATCGATAACGGAGCCTTGGACCTGAGCAGTCCGTCGCGACAACTGGAAGAAGAAACCATCTTAGACGCCGCCGCTTTCTCCGAAGTCTCGCAAGCCCAAAGCCACGCGAGTCGGAAGCCGAACTCGCAGGCGACATCCAATAATATTGACTCTCAGCCGATTTTTCTCGAGCCCTTCCGCGGCTTTTCGGATCCCATCTCAGAACCTCACGTAGAAGGCCGAGTAGCTTACCCCAAATTAGAGCTACCGCCCTCCGAGTCCGGCAGCCTCCACAGCGGTCGGCAAGTCGACCCCGACTTCAGTATCGAACTAGGAAACGACTCCCTCCACGGTATTGATGATGCTGCCGGGGAGTCTCGCTCCACCTTGGGTCGGCGTAGTAGCGACGAGCAATACCCCACGAGCAAGATGCCACCGGAGCATGACAGCAGCTCGGAGTCAGAGTCGGACTCATCGGACAGCTCCATCCCATCGCTTAGTGAATACTTGCCCTCAACCTCCACCAACAGATCGCATTCACCAAGCAAACGCGATATCGAGTCAGCCATCAAGGCCCGCAAATCCGAGGTTGCTCCGGATCCGGAGTACGAGGCGGAGATGCGGCGTCTTGACGATGCCAACGACGTATCCGAGGACGAGGACGACAAAAGCCAGCAACAGCCGCACTTCTCCCAGCTTGCTCAGGAGCTAGTCGAAAAGTCGATTGAAAAGCCGACGCCGAAGAAGCAGCGAGCCCAACGACATCAAAAGCCCGAAGTCCCCAAACCTTCCACCGCTCCTCGCATCAAAACCGAGCCTGCATCGCCTCCCGCTCGGATCAAGGCTGAACGTGCCACTACCTCCTCTAGAAACTCCCCCTTCGTCGTCCCGGAAGGATCACAGGTCGTGTCGCTCCTGAGTAGCAGTCCGGAGCCCGAGCTGGAAGAGCACTACGCCGAGGACAGCATCGACGAGACGTATGCGGAGCCGAGCTCCAGCTTGCCGGACGGCTCGGGCTGGGTGCAGAAGAGGAAGAAGAAGAGGGAGAGGGAAAAGAAGGAGGCGCGTCCTCATCGGGGACTGGGAGTCGGACTTAGTACGCCGTCGTCGGCTCCCGCCGAGGTGTCGGCGCCGAAGAGGACAGCTTCTTCGCATGAGAGGCTGGTTTCCGCGCACGAGAGGTTGGCCTCCGCACGTGAGAGGTTGGTTTCTGCGAGTGAAGAGTTGGCTTCTTCGCTGTCTACCACTCGCGACGGTAGTAGGCATGGCAAGTCAGGGTCGGGCTCGAGCTCGGGGGCGGCGTTGAATAGTGCCCTCCAGATAGCGAGGAGGAAGGTGTTCGCGAATATCTTGTGATGGATGGGCGGGGCCGGTTTACCTTGGCTTGCAACTGCCATGCCATCTGGGGTATGGCATTGTATTTGTATCACTATGAGCTTCATATCGTGTGGCCTCCATGGCTGAGTCGTGCTTGTATTGCTTTGCTTGCCCGGTCGGTGGAAATAGCTACTAGGTAATCACAATTCAAAGGCAATGTTGTGGTAGGTAAGGTAGGCATATGGCGCTGCCTTCAACCCGAAACATGGAGGTGTTATTTTTCCTCTTCCGGCCGATGTCTCTACCACATCATTACGGTTTTATTAGGCCGCTAAACTAACTCCGATTACTATGCCGAGCCGATTGAGCAAATTCAGGCTTTTTGCACGGTTGCGTGAGCGAGCAAAGGCTGCAGACTCAAAGCGCGCCCATCATACTGATGGTACAGTAGGTACAGTCGTGTTAGAAACCCGCTTCCGGTTCTCTAGGTGTACGGATAGATTTTCTTCTATGCACAGACTATCCTGTCTTGGCGCTGACAGGTATGCTGGACGACCTGCTAGGTACAGTACTTCTGACAAGCATGAGCCAAATGCTCCCCTTGTCATGGTACATTGAGAAAAGCGATTTTTATGGCTGAACCATGATGAGTATATGTGAGGTGGTCAATGCTCCCACCTCGGGCATATCCTTCCAGCCCTGCCTGCATGCCCCACCTTTCTCTCCACATCCACCATCTTCATAGACAACACAACAGGGATTATCACCACTTTTCGTTGTGTTGTTGCGTTTCCCACAGTATATCCAAGGTGCCCACACCAGTGGTTTTTGACCTAGTTCAATGGCAGTTAGTTGAAGCTTCGCAATTTGTTGTGGGCTGGACCGCCCGATCACAGGTAAATTAAGGCTGCAAGACGGCCCCGCGCTCTCGCACCCGCAGACTGGTGCCTACTGTATAACGACGAGGGAGAGTCTGAGGACCCCGAGTTTTACTGCTGCTTCTCGTCCCTGCCTGCATGTGTCCTCAATACTTACAATTATAGAGATACCTATCGACTAGGCAAACAAAGATGGGGAAGACTCGATAGCTAGCTACGGTTTCGGCTACGCACTGTACGAGCCGGAGCCTTTTGAGCGCCTGAGCCCCGGAACGCTGGGTTACTTCGACAACGACCGTCACTGACGTGGTTGACATGTGCTAAATTTAGTCAGCCTGAGCTCTAAATCGGGCGAGCGTTAGGTTGTAAAGCGGAGATCCGGGAACCTAGATCTTCGCACTTCGGCCTACTAGAGTAGCGGATCACGATCTGGCGGACGAGACACACTTTCCCATCCGCGGCGGAAAGCGACAATTCTTCCGCCGGAAGCCGCAGCAACCGGGCCTCTCTAACTTCGATGTTGGCTGCTGTGGATTAGCTTGCCAAGGGTATAATGGCTGTGATGCAATAAGTGGCTCTGCCACTCTACTTTAGGCAGAGGTGTCTTCGCTCCGTAAGGCTAACGATGCACTAAGCAAGCACTGCAGAGCACAAAAAAAAAAGAAAATCAAAAGAAAAGAAAAGAAAAAAGAAAGGAAGAAAACCGTGTGCAGCTTGGAGGGTTTCTTGCTATATAGGATGGACACGATCTACTGCACCAGAACTCTGTGGGTAGAGAGGGAGTGTAAGAAACATAGCCGAAGATGGTAGTAGTGTGGGGGGGAGGAGGGAGGGGGGTTTGGGCGTACAAAGGGTCAATGCTATGGTGTGTGCGGCAAGTCTAGCTATAATGCCTGCACTTGGTTGGAGAATCATCTGATTCGGCTGCTTCTAATATAATTATAGTTGGCTCCTAATGTTGTGGTGTGGCAATTGAGGATAGTTGTTATAGGGGATTGGGAGGTGCGCTACTAGCTTGTCTGGGCCACTCGCTGCTTATGTACTATACATTACGCAACAGCGGATTCGTCACATGCGGGGGCCATCGAGATGACGTCTCGATGACGGCATGCGCATGGCAGTGCAAGACTCAGCCCCGGACGGTACAATACTTACCAGCGATTTGCATATAAACGTTCTCCTACTGGTCTCTGAGAGATTTTTTCTTCTGTTTCCTCTCCTTGACACGAGTACACTCTACCTCAGTATCCTTCCAATTCCTACACCTCTCTACTTGATTGCACAATGAACAATTCTCACCCAAGCATTGGGGACACGCCACGCTCAAGTACCTATATCAGAGCCTACAACGAGTCTTATTCCCGACACTATAACCAGTTGTATCGACCATGCACATCCCTGAGCCTTGACGAGCGTCTCCGCGCGCAACGGGACTTGGCCAGCACCTGCGAGCTCCTCGCCAACGCCGACGCCTTGATGGCGGAGATCGACGAAGACAGAAAGACCAGATATGCCGCTGAGACAAGGGAGGGAAGCTGGAGATCGCCCTCGAACCCATACGCCTTTGACATCCCGCGTGCCACTTACCCTACCAGCAGTGCGCCCTCCGAGAGCGATCTCCGAAACCAGTCATATTCGCGCCAGCAGGACTACAACCGCACCCACCAGAATTGGCGCGCCGAAGACACGCGCCAGGACTGGAACCGATGGATGTATGGGCGCCCGTGAGCGTGAGCACGGTTCAGGCTGTCCATCCAGGTCAAGGCGAGGATTTGTCCTAGTTGATTCGTATGGAGAGCCCTGGTGGGCGAGGGCTGTGATCCCAATTCATGGGTTGCGCGGAGAAAAAGATGTCCCAGAATGTTCATTTCCCGCTCAGTCTTGGTTTCCCGAAGGATTGCTGTCTATTTGAGCGAACACTTGGGTCGGTAGCGGGAAAGGAGAGTAAATTGCAAGAACCTGCCTCACTACCCGACTTGGTTGTGTCGAGATGAAGCGGCGAGTAGGGGCGCAGGAGGTGCTTACCCTGGCTCATCCTCTTTCACGTAAAGCTGTCTGGCAATGTATGTACACACATATATGCATGGGGCTGGCCGTTCCTCTCCGGCCACAAGGTCCACTTGGACGAGAGGCGTGGCGTCGATAGTGACCCTTCCCCGAGCGCAAGCGGCCTTCCCAGACAGAGTACCCCGGCTCCCCAAGCGGGACAGCGACGGCATCCGGGGCTCCAGCTGAGATGAGACAGCCACTGCACGCGGATCTTGCGAGCATGTTCTAGGTGGGTTGTGCCCTGTGTCTACCACTGCGGATAAATCGACGGCCTCAAAAGATAGAACGCTGGTCTCTAATGTGCTTAAGCTATAGGGGTGAGGAGCTTGGTGTATAGCCTCTTTTGACCTTGGGGTGATAATCTTAACCACGACATGGCTCTCCACAACCGTGCCCTTGCTGTTATTTATCCGGCCGCTAATAGCTGGCAAAGCCACTGCAGAGAACCATTCCCTGCGTGGAAATACAATATCGAGCCAAGACGTAGGACTGGTGGGTTTGGAATCGGCAAAAGCCCTTTTCCTTGTATGTAGAGCGGAATCTGGCTTCCCGCCGCTTGCGAGATATTACGCCGAGCGGCAGACTTGTGGCATCAAAATAGATTGACAATGCGCCCCTTGCTCGGGGAGTGCTCCGAGCTCACATGGCCTGCAACCTCGGTGGGCTAGATCTGGGCGCGAGTCACCACTATTCCTCCCTTAAAACCCACGTAAAATCAACAGGGCAGAATCTGGCCTCTGTGCATTTGCCGTTAGCTGTCAGCGTGTCATCGAAGAAACAACACCGATTCCCGTCGCACATAGACAGCCTCTCTGCGGGTGGAGATAAACAGAATGAAGACAGCCCTGATCACGGCCCTCTACGCCGGCACGGCCCTCTCCTCGCCCGTCGTGGCAGCCGACGGCCCGGTGTCGACTCCCTCCCCAACCACCCTCCAGCCGGGCGCTTACTGGATCCGCGCCGTCGTGCCCCCCAACTACCACAAATACCTGCAGACCAACCCGCCCAACGTCCCCGGGACCGCCATCCTGGAATCGCACACCACGGCGGGCCAGTTCAACATCGAGGACGGCCAGCTGGTCAACAAGGTGTCGAGCCCGCCGCTGTACCTGTGGGTGGAGGAGCCCGCCGACAAGGCCAACCCTCCGCGCACGCTGGCCACCTTCTTCAACACGACCCGCAACCCGTTCGGCACCTTCGCCTGGCAGGGCGACACGCTGACCTGGTCGGTGCCCAGCATCAAGCGGCAGAACGTCGCCGCGTGGCTGGTGTGCGCCAAGCAGGCGCTGTTTGTCAATACGGGCGCGTATGGCTACCAGACGCCTTCTGGATGCGCGGATCAGACGGTGGGTTTCGCCTCAGATCTCTAATTGGTGTTTTGGCTGTGTTGGGTTGTGCTTGAGTCGTCGAAGGATACTGACAGTGGTTTTCTTGTCAGATTCATTATTACAACGACAAGACGGCAAACAACTGAGCGAGCTGGAACTGGGTTTGGTGGTTAGCTGGTGCTTGCCTATAAGATGAAGTCTGTGTTTTGCAGTTTCTGAGTCGAGTTCTCTCTCTCGTGAGACCAATCGTACCCTACTATCAACCAAGCACCACGGGCGGATTGAGCGCGTTGCACGACGTTGTACTTGTTGGCTGCCAAGGTAGCGACAAGTTGAGCTCATTAAGGCCAATACGGGGATTCTATCGTTGCATGACGACCTTAGAACAAACATAGAAACTGCGGAAGACTCAAAAGTGTCAGGCATCCCAAGGGAGACCAGTCTCATCTTGTAAAATCTGACCAGAGCATGGTAGTTGGACACTCCCAAATTCCAATCATCGATTAGTCCATCTACAACTACTTTCACCTCTTTTAGTTCCAGGCTCCCTCGCAAATATTCGGTAGTCAGATATACAGACTCCCTAAGCGTGCACCCACAAATCGGTAAGAAACCAACCTTTTATAAATGCCTTTAGCGGAACCCACCTACTTAACCAGCAGTATCAGAAAGTCAAACCGTAGACCCTTCGAACAGCCCAATCCCCCAGGCTACCGACGCTTCTTCCGTCTAAGGCCCAGGCAGACCATCGCGTCAGGTCTGGACCATCGACGGCTAACTCCTATCTACTACCCCATCTTTGATGGCAGATACCTCGACCTGTCCACATGTGAGCGCAAGACACACATACTAGACGAAAGAGCGTCTGATGGACGGCCCTCCTTCTGTGGCCATCTACTGGCGAGCCGCAGAACCGGCTGGCGAGTTTAACGTTATCGTCATCAGCAAGGCGAACGCGCGCGCCGGGTGTACCAACTACCTGGTCAGTGCCGACGAGTTCTTGGGCAAGGGTTTGTGCAAGGTGCACTCACTAAATGCGACGAGCTACGATGTGTATGTTGTTGGCCCGCCGGAGCTGCCGCAACCGGTGTTTCGGGATGCTTTGGGGCTTTTATAATGGAATTTTGGTCTGAAATGGTTGACACCTATTGCTTCTAAGAGATGGTCGGCAGGTACCTCCCGACCGTATTGTCTTGATACGGATACGGGTAGTTAACTAGCTGGGTGCTTGATGGCATTTCGTGGGTGCTTGGGAGCCTTTCCCTAACGTTACAAAAAAAGTCCACAGCACACCGGGATATCATCAAGCCCCGCTCCCAAACACCGTTTGTTCCACATACGCTTTTTCCGCGTCGGGGTCCTTCGCCCACTTGAGCCAGTTATAGGTCGTTGGGAGATTCCTGTACTGGCCAAAATCCCCTGCGCACAAATCGTCGAGGTCTTGAGGGATGACTCCTGCTCCTGCCCCATAGTTCGACAGGTCGTAGTAATAGTCCAGCAGATCACTTAGCTCGTCCCACATCAAGCTTTTTAGTTCTCGGGCGGTGATATGGCCCAAGGCCGGGTGGTACATGGTGAACGAGCGGCTAAAGTCGACGAGCTTCCCGTCCAGGTAGTTGCCGCCGTGAGTATCGTTCACGAGTATGCCCAGCGAGTGGAGGGCTTGCAGGTCCTTCCACATGCGCGGTGCCCGCTCGGGATCGGGATCCTTGCAGGGAACGAGTTCCTTGACGATGGCCCGGACGGGTATTCCGCGGTGCTGCTCGTGCCGCCGCCAGAAATTGTCGCCATCCAGAGTGGCAGCGTCGGCGGAAGGGGGCGGGGTGGGCTGACCCTCCACCCTGATGGCCAAATCAGCCTCCTGCTGAGGCGTGAGAAGGAGGTAGCCGAGGGCCCGGACGGCCAGATCCTCCCGCTTCTCCTCCTTGAGTCGGCCATAAGCACGGCACTCATTGTTGAAGGGGTCAAAGTAGTCGACATAGACCTGCGGATTGGCGAGTGGTCCCGGGAGGCCGCGCTGATTTTCGGCGAGAAATTCCCAGTGGTGGAACCAAAACTAGGTAGGGAGGAAACACCAACTCAGATTTAGGCTCCGAGTTGGTCGGACCGGGGGCCGAGCCGGTGTGTCGCGCATTCGCGCATTCACGCATTCACCCACGTACCATCTTGAGGGCAAAGGGCCCAGCTCCATCGACCATGACCTTCCAGACGAGAGAGTCCTTGTCGTTTTCGCGACCGAGAGACTCGATGAACTCGATGTTGGCGTGAGCAGTCGGGGTAAAAGGAGCCAGTTTGGGGCCCGGGACGCAAGGAAGCGGTACCGGCGGACTGGGAAGGCGAGCCTGGTAAAACTCCGACGAAGCCATGATTGGGAACCGAACACCGAGAGCAATCAGGCTTGCTCGGAGATTGAAAAACCAAATGACCAAGTCACCGAATTTGAAAAGTTGAAATTTGGGCGGCGTTGCGATGGACTGTCGATGTACAAGAGACAAGAGCTTAAGATCGCACTGCTCGTTGGGGCAATCAGCACGGAGGTAAATGATGGGCGAATGGATAAGGCCTCCCTGAAGTAGAAGGCAGACTGCAGCTCTGGTGGGTTGGTGAATGGTGATACGGGCGGTGGGGTCTACAAGAGGTCGGACCAATCACCATCCGTTATTAGTACAAACCCCCACCCGCCGCGCCGCCTGCCTGCAATGAGTCGATGAATCATGGTCGGGCATCCATGAATCCATTCTCCAGCCCCCAAAGCAGTGGCATTCTCAGATATGAGACAAACGGCGACCGGGCGACCACAGTTTCGAGTTGCACTGCGGCGTCACCCTGCATACTCGTGCGATTGTTGGCCCATTGGGCTGTTGGCTGAGCTAAATCGAGAACCTCAGCGTTGGGACTTGGGATTCGGGAGTGACTTGCGTTTGTTGCGCAGAGAAACTGAGAGTTTGTGTAACGTTATAGTGCTAGTGTCCTGATTGAGACTACTGGTATGAGAGGCTGAGAGCATAGCTATTAACTACCTAATTCTATTTCCAAGCCGGGTAAGGTGCCTGGTAGCCTGCTCACCAAGCACCTTAGTTATACTGCTGGTACAGCACCTGCAGTCAGCCTCGATCAGCGACCGCGTTCACAGCAGCCCGACGCTGCATTCACCACCGACACCTGCACTGCGACTGCCGCCGCCGACATGTCCCAGCGGGCCCAGCCCGGCTCGTCACATGCGACGCAGGCCACGCCCACGGCGAGCCTGCTGGAAACACTGCCTTCTGAACTGAGACGTCAGGTTCTTTCCCACATTTCCGACCTGGATGATTTGAGGGCGCTCATGTTCGCGTCGCCCGTCTTTTACCAGCAATACCGTCTAGATCGGAAACATGTGCTTAGCCAGGTGCTCATTTCTACCCTCGGCAGCCTTCTGGTCGATGCCTACGCCGTCCAGAGGTCCGCCACGCTGTATAGCCCGCCTCGGCCGCTCCCCCTGGACACAATGCGAGAGTTCATTCAAAATTACACTTCGCTGCGCTTTGCGGTGCCCGAACTGGTCCTCGAAGACTGTACCCTAGCCGACCTTGTCGATATGGCAGCCTTCCATCGGTCTGTCGCTCGACCCCTATCTCTGAAGTGCGCAGCCCTCTTCCTGCAGCATCTCGATCCGTCACTCAAGGTGGGCAGCCTGTCTGGTACAGAAGAAACACGTCTTCTACGGGCCTTGTACCGCTTTCAGCTCTACCGCAACCTCTTCGGCTAGGGGCACAAACCTGGGGGATACCGCGTGGTGGCCAGGCTTGACCCTGCCGAGACACTGGCCCTCTTCTTTGGCGCCTTCAACCCCTGGGAGGTGGAGGAGATTGACTGCATCTACACGCTGATACGGAACAAGTACGATGCAGTCCTTGATGCCATCCAGTGCGACCTTGCCACAGACAACCCAAGCTTCGACAACAGGGACCGACTGAGCACACCTCCTGGATCCTGGGACTTCAGTCACGAATGTAAGTGCCCATTCAACCCCCCAAGATCATAGATATCAACCCCGGGGGGGGCATCAGACTAAACCGTAACACCCGCACGTTAGCAGCTGACCGTCGGCGACTGAGGGAAGGCACTGCCTTGCGGGGGCTCCGGCTGTTCTCCAAGGTCTTGGCCACCCACGACCACGAGGAGCTGGTCAAGACGATGCAGCAATACCAGGTGAAGTCCGGCACGTATGAGCATGTCCTGAGCTGGGTGGCGCAGCACCGCAGACGGGCTGTCTACCCTTCAGCAGGCGACCTAGCCGAAGCGCGTGGAGAGAAGCTCGCATTTGCCGGCGACACCAAGGACGGCCCGCCGCTCGCGTGGGTCATTGGCTGGCGCGGAAGATATACAAACGTCTACGGACCTGTCATTCCCGCCCCTCTGAAGGCATGGGGCCATGTATTCTGGGACTGCCGCCGCTTGGTCGAGAGCAAGGGGAAGGACGCGGTCCTGCGCGCGAGGGATGAACGAGGCGGAGGTGCATGAGCCGGGTAGGTTGAGCACGCGGGAGGTTATTGAATCTTAGCTCTGATAAAATATGAGCTTGATGATGTAACGTATATTATTAGTGAGTGGGTTATCTCAGCGAGTGAGCCACGTTTCTACGCGATAGGCCACCTACCTATGCATTTCAACCTCAATTTTTTCCACAACGTGATATGCTTTCTACGTCAAAGGGAGCGAGGGTAATCTGGGCTCTCAAAGCTCTTCAAAACGAGGTTACGCCCAGGTGAGTTGCTGCGATGGTATATCACTAGATAGTAACGGACGCATCTAGTTCGATAATCAAATCGCGACATATTCCGTTGGAACTTGGAAGAGCAAGGACGTGTCGGCCACCGAAGTAGCCCAGGTCCTAGGGACGTTCGGATGTGCAGGAAGTCAATGTGTACGATGGACAGCTAAACGTCTCTGTCAGACTGTGATCAAAGCTGATAACTTGGAGCCAGACTCCGCGCAGACGGAAATAGATTACAGGGTAACCTTGGCTATCTGGGGTAGTGCTAGAGCCGCCATCACCGTCATGGCGGCACCACTGCCGGATGCTGCGTGTGTTCGTCGGCTTGGTCTATGGGGTCAGGCCCTCTGGGAGGGGACCACACCAGCCTTAGACGGTTGAGAAGTATGTACAACACGGGAAGTTGTCATCGGGTCTCCGTCCTCGCCCGCACATGGTCTAGCGTCGACATGCCCGTCGATATTTATAGCCTGTTGTTGATTAAAGTTCCGGGAAACAGGACGACTTCAATATAGCCGCCAAATTGGGCGCACAGATATTGGCACGCCAGTCGAGGGACCGCTGCAACCTAATATTGCTGCGCTATGTACAGCGTTGCGAGAACCGGGTTTCATGGGTTCTATTTATGCTATTCCAGCTGCGCTCCGGGGCGGAAAGTCAAACCAAAAGTCTGGAACCTCCCAGGAACCAGGACACGCTGGGTCCGGAACGCTCTGTCAGCTGCTTCTTTGGTTCAGCGGGACATTGGATTGCCAATGGGGGATGCTCCGCGATATAAACGTCAATATACAGAGTCCTACGCTTTGTGAACGCCAAGGTCAGCAATGGGAAGTTGTCACGATCGGACAAGCCGGGAGCTCCGGGGGAAGGACTGAGCATAAATGCCGCCGCAATATTCTCGAGTCAAAAGAAATAGCCCTCGACGTCATCGCCGCTGTCCGCTATTCTTGTTCGCCCTGCAGGAAACGCTAATTGAAATTCCAAGATGCTCTCTCATACTCTACTCCTCCTCGGCCTAGCGAGGTGAGTTCCCCTCGAAGTTGTACCACACTCACGACCGTATCTGACCTCGCCCTCACAACAGTGCCGCCCTCGCCCAGGGCATCACCCTCACTCCAAGCACCGTCCGCACCGGCCGGCCAGGACTGCCCACGTCAACCGTGACCGTGACGGAGACCGAAACCGAAACGGCCACGGTGACCAAGACGGAGAGCTACATCCGCGAGAAGACGGTCACGGCCACGTCCACCATCATCAGCACCAGCGTCCAGACCAAGACCAGCACCAGCACCACGACGACGACCGCGACGGCGACCAAAACCGACACCAAGACCACCACCGCCGTCACCACGGCGACAATCACCACCACCAAGCCCTGCACCACCGTCAGCTGCCCGACGCTGACCAAGACCGCGACGGCCTGCGGATCCTGCTTCGTGCCGCAGTGCACCACCACCAGTGTGGTGACTCGCCCCTGCGGCTGCACGGGGGCCCTCCCCACCGCCACGGTCTCGTTCCCCTGTAGCGACCCGAATGCGTGCGGCAAGATTGGATGCACGACTGTGTATGATGTTAAGACGGCGGGTGGTTGCTGAGTACTACCTAGTGTAGGTAGATAGGTAGGTAGGTAGGTAGGGGCCAGGGGGGTGGGTTGTATCACGGCAGCAACGTTTCCGCTTGATATTGAAGGGTCCGGGGACGGGGGTGAAGGTGATGAAGGGCTGAAGGGCCGAAGGGTTGAAAGGGCTGCCAAAGCAATGATATCATTCGAGGCGTCTACCTGCGGAATGTGAATATCAAGTGACGGACATGCGTACAAGAGAGCGCGGAATCATCTGTTATGCTTCAGGCCACTGGATTGAGTGTGCCAGATTTGCGATGGCTTAACTGTCAACGCTAGGTACCCTTGACCCAGAAACGCCTGCTACCATCCCTATGATGTGCCGTTGCGGTGATCCTCGACCTCACAGAACGCCTTGAAAGTGATAAACTCGTCATCGTCGCTCGCGCCCTCCGACTCAAGGACACACTCGGCTGTTGCCCCCACAAAGAAGACATATCCCTCCTTGATCTCCTGCACCGTCGGCCCCACCGAGATCTTCCCCCTGCCGGCAGTGCAGATGATAATGCTGGGGCCGTCGACCGGATCAAACGTGGCCTTGGCTCCGCTACCCCTGAGGTTGGTCCGCACCACGCTGAACTCGTCAATTGGGGGATCATACAGCGTGATGGCCGACCCGGAGCTGTAGGCTGTCCGGTTGAGCGTGGCGTACGGGTAGTCCACGGGGTGCATCTTCTGCTCGTCGATGGGCGCGTAGTTGTACGTGAGCATGTTGGCGAGCGTGTCGACGTCCTTGAACTTCGGGGTGAAGCCCGCCCGCACGACGTTGTCGCTGCTCGCCATGCACTCGACGATGTCGCCGCTGACATAGGCGTGGATGTCGTCGGCCCGGAGGAAGAGGGCCTCGCCGGGCTGGAGCGTGACGTAGTTGAGGAAGAAGAGGACGAAGAGCCCGTAGTCGGGCCCGAACTGGCCGTGCAGGCGGGTGACCAGCTCGGCAAGGACCGACCCGGACGTGGCACTGACGCCGCCTCCCGCGAAGTCAGACCCAGCGCTGGCAGCCGACTCGACGAGCACCTTAGTAGCGGCAGCCATGTCAGCTTCGGAGGACGACATCACCGCCGCAAAGACCTTCTGCAGCGCCTTCTTTTTCCGTTCTACCGCCTCTTCTGAGTTATCGTCCTTCGCGCTATTAACGACATCTGCGAACTCCTTGGCCTTGTCCTCGCCCACAAGCTGGCGCAGCGCAGCTACCGATTCGAGAAAATGTGCTATCTCCTCCAAGGGGCGGAACCCGCAGAGGCCCTCAAACGGGGTGATGGCAATCGCCATCTCGGGCTTGTGGTTGTCGTCTGGATAGTTCTTCGGGTCCCGGGCGTGCAGCTGCTCGGCAAGCTTCTTATTGGGGTGTGCCTGGATCGAGAGAGCCTTGCCGATGGAGAGGATCTTGAAGAGGAACGGTAGCTTGTTCTCGTAGCGGGCAGCAACGGACGGAGCTAACAGTGCCTTGTTGTCCTGGACGAGATCGAGCAGGGTGCGGCCGGTGGTCACGTCTTTGGACGGGTTGGACGGATGGGTCCCCATCCAGAGCTGCAGCCATTGTCGTCAGCTGAAGTTCCTAGCGACATAACCAAGCCAAAGAGGGTAAAAGACGTGCCTCTGCGTATGGCCGGTCATCTTGGACAGTGAAGTCGGCAGACGGCGTTGCCGCAGCGAACCTCGCAACCGCAGACGCGCTGCCCTTCTTCCCCCACTCGTAGGAATTAGCCCCGCATTGGAGCCGAATCAGAGGAACCTGCATCGTCCCGGCTTGGGTGAAGCGTGGCTTCGACCTCGTTGAACGTAAGGGCTGCCAAATATCCGATGACAGCTAATACGCGGCGATTCGTCGAACTTGGGGCGGTAGAGAAGGTCTCGAATTGTGGTTGTCTTGGTTGGATGTGGATCTGCAGCTGCGTCCTCGTCCCCGCGGGGCTTCCTGTGCCCCTCGTTTTACGTCACAAGGCTGGGGAAGTCGGGACGACAGGGATCCCAACTCCCGCACTGTGCTGAAGACTCGTTTCCTCCGGCAGTCCAATCTAACAAAACCAAACAACGTCCATCGCATCGGAATGGTACGATACGCAGTCCTCCGGGGTATACTACGCGCCAACGTCGGGCAGTTCAACTCTTGGAGGCTGCGGTTGAATTCCGGTGGGCCACCCTGATAAGCTTGATAACGTGAAGCCAGGGGCGGGTCGTCGCTCGAGCAGCGCTCAAGGTTCCCATCGCCGTGTCGGAGAAGGTCCGACCATTGACGCGCCGAAGACGCAACTACCTACCTTACGTACTTTCACTGAGCGGCGAACACATCGGTATCACACCGCAACGCGATACCAGTCCCAACCGAAACAAATTCCCAAAAGGTCTCATCTCAGTTTAACACGACATCCGGAGAAGCATTCGATATCCGACATAGCGAAGGTGAATACCTAAGAGAATACGTCCATCGCACGGAAGAAAAGACGCTACTGAACGTGCCGCCGCCTGCGCCATGTCCTCGCGCAACCGCAACGCCCGCGGGCCGAACCGCAACAGCGGCAGCACTCAGGGGGAGGAGGCACATTTGTGGGGCCAGATCCGAGACGACATCCGGACCATGGTCGACGGCGTCAACAGCAGCAACGACTCGCTCCGCGCCATCGTGGCACAGGACAGCTACATAGCGAAAAACAAAGACGACATCGACATCGGCGCCGAGGAGCAGAAGCTCGACAACCTACTTCGGAGCGGCGTTAAGGGGGCCGACACGTCCAAGCAGCAGATAGATGCGCTCATCGAGCACGTCACCGTTCTAAGGGCTCTGGTGAAGGCCAGGGAAGACTCAGAAGCTCAGACGGCCGGCGTCTCAGGCCTGTCCGGTCGCGAGAGGCCAAGCGGGCTGCTGGCGGCATCGTCCAGGTCGGCATCGGCGCGCGCAGCATCGAGTGCGCGCGAGAAGGAGCGAGAGAGGGATAGGGAACGAGACCGCGATCGCGATCCCGGCTCAGTGTACGAGTTTGACGGTTCCGGCGATTCACCTGTGCCGTCCCCGGTAGGAAGGAAATTGGGAGGCAGCGGCGGGGCTGGCAGCGACGGTTCCTTCAACAGGGACAGCGTCCCTCCACGCGGCGGAGACCGCGATACTCCGGGCAAGGCTGACAGCGTCCCGCCCGAATCCGGGGCGATCGGAACCGCTACGGCAGCGCAGCGTGCTAAGATCTCGTTCTTTAAGGGCCAGGACGTTGTCTTCAAGCCGAAGCCGACGACCACTACTGAGAGCACCGAATGGATGCTTGGTCGGGTCCAGCAGGTCCTGGGCGAGGGCAAGTCACGGCGGTACAAGGTGCAGGACGCCGACCCTGACTTGCCGCCGGATCAGCGCGTCGAGTACCGGACCAGCGCCAGTAGCATGATTCCGATTCCAGCACCGGGCGTCGAGCTGCCGGAACTCCAACCGGGGAAGACCGTGCTGGCCCTCTACCCAGATAGCACAATGTTCTATAAGGCTGAGGTTATCGGGACTGATGCTGCGACCGGCAAGACGAGCCTGAGGTTTGAGGGCGAAGAAAACAACGTCACTCTGCAGCTCGTGGATAGGCGCTTTGTTGTCGAGTACAGGAATTGAGTGGTGTTTGTAAGCAGCCAACAGCGAGATAGCGGGTATTGTAATGTATTCAGCTCTATGCTGGCTTGCTACGTGTACCACTGCTGTCCGGGGTTGATGGAGATTTCATGACTTGTCGTTTTTTAAGCCAGAGCGTTGCGACTCCACCATTCAATCCGGCCAGGGGCCAAGCAGGCTAAGCAGCAGCCTACCGGAAGCTGATTGGCCAAAAATCCAGGGGTAAATTAACTTCGGCTCCACTCGGCTTGGGGGACCCAAGGTTTGGAGCATTGCCGGTGGCTCTCCTTCATGTCAGGGGACAAAACGCGGCTCCCGCGTGCACAACACCGCCGCCGTCCTTATCACCGTTCTGAGACATCATTTGGACGTGACCCACGAAGCCGATCACGACTCTGCGCGTTTGCGATTACAAACGCTCCGCAACGAATCGCTTCTCACCCTCACGCCGCGAGGTATGCACTTGCCTGTCGCTAACCCATTGCCTTACACTTGTCCCGTTTCCCAGGGCTGATGGCCCGTTTGCGAGACATAACCTCGCCCGTTTGCTGACGCCAAGAGCACGTACCAGCCTTGCGATCCCGGCTTCCTGCTCATATCGCTCATCGACGAATTCGATCATCCCAGGCAACAATCGAGCCCACCTAATCCTCCCAACCCCTTGACCGTCGGATAGGGCGTAGCCAAAGACGGTGCAAGACTCTTGTTGCTCTGGGCGACTCCATTGCCGGCATCTTCCCCGCCGCTTCTCGTCGGCGAACCAGACATATTAGAGAGGTCCGCAAGGACAGAAACATCGACCAAGATGGGCGCCTCAATGTCCATTTCGAGCCTCTTCGGCAAGCTCTTCGGGTCCAAGGAAGTGCGCATCCTGATGTTGGGTCTCGACGCCGCTGGCAAGACAACTATCCTCTACAAGCTCAAGCTGAACCAGACCATGACGACCATCCCGACTGTCGGCTTCAACGTCGAGACGTTCACATACAAGAACATCAAATTCAACATGTGGGATGTGGGTGGCCAGGACAAGATCCGCCCGCTGTGGAGGCATTACTACAGCGGTGAGCATACCTGGGTTGGGGAGCAGGAGAAGTGAGGGAGGCTGATGAACAAGGCAGGCACCCAGGGACTTGTGTTCGTCGTCGATTCATCGGACCACGCGCGGATCAAGGAGGCAAGGACAGAACTGCACCGCATCCTCAATGACCTCGAAATGTCGGACTGCCTGCTGTTGGTGTTTGCCAACAAGCAGGATATCCAGGGCGGTATGCATCCGTTCTTGATACTTCCGCAATCTCAAAAGGGGCCTTCTTGCTGACTTGCTATGATCACAGCCATGGACATCAAGACAATCACCAAAGAGCTCGAGCTCTCCAAGCTGGAGAAGAGGCCGTGGTTCGTGCAGCCGGCCATTGCCATCCAGGGCGAGGGCCTGACCGAGGGCTTCGGCTGGCTCTCGGACAACATCAAGAATATGGCCAAGAAATAAGCGAGCTCCCGAAGCTGTTTCGAAGAAGGACGATGCGGAGAGCAAGAAGGAGCACGACGCGAGTCTCTCCTCCCTTCTTGCATCCTCGCACCCTCAGCGGTACTCCAAATAATTGATTGAGGATGATGATAATGCCTTCGACCCCGTCAGGCACTACGGCTCTCACGTCGAGCCCCGACCAGGCCAGAAGTCGGCTCGCAAACCCGGGCTGGAGAACAACAATTCGGCAAATACGGTTGACACCTGTCGAAGCTGATTTCGAGCTCGGGGGCGCTAGAGGGCTTGTATGTTTGTGTGAATCTTCGGCGTCTTTCCCTTGGCACCCGTCATGTCATGTCTCTGCTGTTGCTCCAGCAAGCCTACCTGCCTAGCAATGCTGTGTTCCTTTTTTTTGTCGCTAACGTCTCTCACCTTACGACACCCTCCTTACCTATACTCTTAATGTCCGGGACTCTAATCTGTTGTTGTTCCGCCGCTTTTCTTCATCTGTTCTGCCATAGCACCGGAGGGACGGCAGTCTATACCCCAGGAGTGAGGGAGGGAGGAGGATATGGGCAACAAGCTTCAGCGTCGGAGTTTGAGTATAATGGAAGAAATGAAATTGGAAATGCAGGTCCAAATCTGATGAAGCGCAGGCGCACGTGTGTAATAACTCTTGCAATATGTTGTTGAGTGATCACCCACCTTGCTGCTACCCACCCGACTGATGACTTGATGAATTATCCTGCACCGTTGTAGTCTAACGCCAATGCTCGAGGCCTACTATGCTTATTATACGCTTGTAAGTTCGGCCTAGGCTGAACACCCAACGCCCTGCCAAACACCAAAACCCGACGCCATATGAGTAAAACACATGGCCATAATATAATACGTCCGACCATCCCTGCATAAGTCCTCGAACCCACCAAACCAAATCAAATAAGTATTCCAATCATCAGCATCCCACGCAAATGCAGTACAACCCTCGAAAAAATCACCCATCCTTCACCCTCTTCGCCGGCCGACCAACCAACGAATCATCCGCCGCCAACCCGCTCCGCTTCGTCCCCGGCAACGACCCCGTGCGGATGTCGTTGTCGTCCTGGCTGACCCTGCGATGCGGGTACTCCATCTTGAGGCCCTCGAAGCAGTTGGTGCTGACGGGGTCGCCCGTGCTGAAGAAGGGGTGGTGCAGCGCCTGTGCGGCGGTGAGCCGCTTTTCGGGATCGTATTCGAGCAAGCCGGAGAGGAGCTTGTAGCCTTCTTGTCCGAGGCTGGAGAGTGGGTTGGTGCTGCTGCTGCTGCTGCTGCTGGATGATGAAGAGGAGGTGGTGGTGGGCTGGCCTCCTACGCCGCCGATGGTGCTGTAGTACCACTTTTCTAGGTGGCTTACGCCCGCTGCGGAGGCGGGCTGTCGCTGTTGGGTCTGGTAGTGGTGGCCGTGGTGGCCGTGGTGATGGTGGTGATTGTGGTGGCCGCCGTGGCTGATGGGCGGTTGCAGGGTGGCGAGCTGGCTGTACTCGGGCGTGCTGGTCAGCAGCGGCCAGCGCTCCTTGGTCGGCAGGCCCATGATGTCGACGATCTTTTGCATCTGGTTTCGCTGGAACGGGACCGTCTTCTTGCTGTCCATCTTGGCCTCCTCGCCCTTGAAGATGGGCCGCAGGGAGAGCAGCTCGGCAAAGATGCACCCGACGGCCCACATGTCGATGGCGGGCGTGTAGTGCCGGCTGCCGAGGAGCAGCTCGGGGGCGCGGTACCAGATGGTCACGACGACTTTGTCGCCGCTGTAGAGGCTGTGGAGCGGTTTATACGACAGACGGGCCAGGCCGAGATCGCCGATCTTGACTTCTCCGCTCGAAGTGACCATGATGTTCGCCGGTTTGAGATCGCGGTGCAGAACCCAGTTGGTGTGAAGATACTGGCACCCGTTGAGCAGTTGGAACATGATGCTCTTGATGGTGGTTGGCGGGATGGGATGACGGGGCTGCTGCGTGTGATGGTGTATGATCTGGAGCAGATCGTGCTCGGCATACTCGAATACCATGAAGATGCACTTGTCCTCCAGGATGATCTCGATCAGCCTGATGACGTTCTGGTGGTTGAGCTCGGAGCAGAGAGCCATCTCCCGCACGGCCGACTGCGAGATGCCCGTGTACGATGTCTGCTCGCCCTCCTTGTCGGGCTTGAACTTCTTGATGGCGAACTCGCCGGTCTGGCCGTGGCGGCCCAGCGCCTTGTACACCCGGCCATAGGTGCCGCTGCTGATGAAGCCGACGACCTTGTACTTGTCTGTCACCCGGACCTTGCTCTGGTAGCCCATCGGTCTGGTGCCGCGGTCTTCCGGGTCTGCGGGGATGAGTTAGCTCTCATGGGTGGTTCGTCTCCTGATGGAAGAAAAGGCCAAAAATGAGTGATGACTGACAAGGCCTCGGCTGGAAGCTGGCTTCAGCCCTCGGACGCCTGGCCTGGCTCATGGGGCGACCCGAAGCCCGTCCAGTCCCAACGAAAGGAGGGAAGGCAGGAAAGGGAGGAGCAACAGCTGTGTGTTGATGCATCAGGCCTGGCGGGTTGAATGCAAGGGCTGCTGGCCCGGGCATGCTCACGCCATATGGCTCGGTGCCTTGCTGTCCAGCAGTATGGCGGGTCTCCATGGTAAGATCCCCCCGAAACTTTCAGGAGCACCGCATGCCGCGCTGCTGCAGTGATGCCCGGGTACCAGCAAAGGAGTGCGAGGGCCGAGTAGAAAATTGACAGAGCTCGGACTCCTCGGATAGCCACAGGGTCCCCGGATCGATGCGTGAGGCTCACGGGGGAGGGGATCAGGGAAAATAGAAGTGAGACAGGACGTAACGGGGATCGAGGCCATACCTTTTAAACGAAGTCTGCAATGACGCTCCTCCTCAATGTCTGACTTCTACCTAGCGGTAGCGGATACCGACCCGGGCCGGTAAGCGGTGGTTTGTGAGGCTCATTTGCTGAGTGCCAGGGGACAGCCCGGGCGCTCCGAATGACGGGGCCAATGATGGCCGGCGTTAGCGTTACTAACGGCCCCGAAAGAGGCGGGTGACCGAGGGATTCGCTGGGCGATTTGATGATAATCGGACCAGTGCGGAGAACTCGGGCGTCAGATCAGATCACGTAGCGAAATTGCCAGCGCAGCCGCACCGGCATCGTTGCCTAGGAAAAGCAAGCCAGGAAGCAAGCAAACTATTGAAGATCTGGCTGACTGCTGACGGTGTTGTTGAGAAGTGAAAACGAAACGGGAAATTCGAAGTGGGGTTCCGTCTCGCTGGGTGTCAGCCTTCGGAGTTCTTGGCAGGAGGCGACAAACAATCACCGGCACTCGACTCAGCGTAAGGCGACACCACCTTCAAATACCGCCTAATCTTGCCATTCTCCGACCGCAAGCTGTATACGGTGTCTCCTGCTTCCCAGATGGACCTTTCCTCGGCCCATAGGAAAGATAACCAGCAGTGAAATGGAGGAGGAGCTGCGTAAGGTCTGTAGGATGTGCAGTGCATGCATGTACCGTCACCATTTGTGGAAGCACCAAATGCAGCCAGAAGCACTAAGTGCAGCCATGCTAGTCTTTTCGTAATCTAAAAGTGCAGCGCTTGCTCTACCGAACCAACCTATCTCGGCCCCAGCTTCTCCAAGACTCTGGGTCCCTGCTCCTCCCACTCCTGCTTCGAAATCCACATGTTCTCGTTGTCCGCCATGATGTTGGCCAGCACCGCGCCGCCAAGGAAGACCATGTGCCTTCTCCGCGGCGGGTCTTCTATCCTGACCTTGAACTTGCTCAACCGCTCCGGGTTTCCTCCTAGCACCCTCGTGAGCCATAGCTGCTTCAGCTCCTTTTCGAGACGTGACGGCAGACCCGGGTACATGCTGCTGCCGCCTGACAAGACGATGGCCTTGAAGAGAGACGCGCGGACGTCAACATCTGCGGACTGGATGGTGTTGAAGAGGAACTCGGCAATGCCCGGCTGGTCGCAGTCGACGAGGTGCGGCTGGAACAGGCACTCGGGCGCTTCGAACCGCTCTGATCCCACGCGGATAACACGCCCGTCCGGCAGTGTGTAGCTCTCGACCAGCACAGTCGTGTCCTCGCTTAACCGCTTGTCCAGCTCCAAGTCGTAGGACACGTAACAGAGCTTCTCCTTGATCTGGCGCACTGTCTCGAAATCGGCGGTTCGGTTGAGTGCATAGCCCCTGCGGAGGAGCAGGGCGATAAGGTTGCGAGTGACATCGCGGCCCGCCACGTCCAGTCGGCGAGTGAGGTGGTTGAGAACGACGGATTCGTAGACAGGGACGATATGTGTCACACCGTCGCCAGAGTCGACAACCACGCCAGAACTGAGACCTGAGGAACGATTGTACTATCAGCGGACCTAGCTTGCTCCATTGTTATTCAAGGGACCAGAGTTCGGGCAATCGCACCTTGGGCATACAGCGCCAGAACGGCCTGGATGGCGACATAGACACCCCCGAACCCGTACCGCTCAAACATGACCTCGCACATCTGCTCTCGGTTCTTTAGGGGGTTCAGGGGCGGCTCCGTCAGGAGGATCTTGCGGCCGCGCGGGTCGATCTTCATCTTCTCGAAAAAGGTGTAGTCCCAGAGGTGCTGCATGTCATCCCACTTCTTGACGATGCCGTTCTCCATCGGGTAGCTGATCTGCAGCATGGTGCGCGCCGCGGCGGCCTCGTCACCGCACATGATGTCCTTGATCACCATATCGCTGCCGCCCTTCTCTTCGGTACGGAGGATCGGTCGGCCGACGATAGACGGGTACTGGAACTCGGGGAAGTTTTGCGCTGCATAGCCGACCTTCAGGAAGCCGGTGCCTCCATCGAGGACTGCGGGTGCGAGAGGCGGAGGTTAGCATTCGTCCAAAGCCGAGCGCTCTGATGAGAGTCGCTGCAGAATATGGGAATTGGCAATTCGCTTTACCTATGGGAGGTTGAGAGGACATGCTGAACCCAGCACAGCTTCCGAATACGAGTGGACTATTAGGCGGCCCGAGATGTAGCGACCGACAAGCTCCTGTGAATGGCGTCGATACCAAGCTGCGGCTGGTGATAGTTCGGGGGGATGTTCATGGTGGGGTTGCTAACGTTACGCAGCCTGCCAGCTGCCAGACCGCAAACAGCGGGCGCTGTGTGGCTGGGACAGGCAGGGGCTTGAGGGGTTCCTGGACCCACGTGATGCCCCGCATCACAACTCAACAGCGTGGGGCTATACATACAAGTGAACCAAGTTAGTGAACAAAGTTACAACTGCCCGGTCAAGAAACTGACGGTCACAAGAATTGAAGAGTTGGTGAAAGTCTGACAGAGGCAACGTCCATCTTCCACTTCCTCTTCAGTCTCCTTCATTTAATCCACAGCATGCCTACCAATATCGTCAGAGGAAGGACCACGAAAATCCTGGTTCTGAATCCAAACTCGTCCCAGGAGATGACCTCGGGGCTGGAGGAGGTTATCAGGGGCATGGAGCTTTACCCGGTGTGTACGTCCCAGAAGTGGCAAGCTGAGAGGGATGAAGGCGGCTGACATGAACGGCCTTAGTCCACCGAAGTCCATACATATACGGCTCCTAGAACAAGCCCAGCAAGCATCAACGACGATGAGGACCTCCGGAGTAGCACCATTAAGGTGATGGATGACTTGAGCGTCACAAAACTGCTCCCGGACTATGATGCAGTGTTGGTGGCCTGCTTCAGCGTCAATCCGTTAGTCGAGGTGCTAGAGACCTACGATGATGGCACGCTCGCCGTGACGGGCATCTTCGAGGCGAGCATTTTGACATGTCTCTCACTGCTGCGGTCATATCCAGGGGAGAAATGGGGGATAGTGACGACGGGCAAATTCTGGGAGCAGCACCTGACAAAGGGCGTAAACGCCTTTTTGGGCGCACAACCTGAGTCAGCTAACGCCAAATTTGCCGGAGTTGAATCAACCGGACTGAACGCGGGCGATTTCCACGGCGGCGTGGACCCGGCTGTTGTTCGGGAGAAAATGAGGGAAGCCACGAGAAGGCTTCTGAGGAAAGGGAGAGTGAAGTGTGTTGTGATGGGCTGTGCGGGCATGGCCGGGCTGGAGGACATCATCCGTTCGGTGGCCGTTGAAGAGTACCCCCCAGAACAAGCCCAGGAGCTCCTTGTCGTTGACGGAGTAAGGGCCGGCATTGGCTTGTTGGAGCAAATGATCCGCAACAAGAGAGCTTTCCAAGCAAGACGATAAACATTAAGAAAGTGAACGCTCGTGGAAGTTGGCATTAGACCTGCTCAGATGACTCTGCATTTAATCATTCAGTCAGTCGGTGCGTCTCGACCGGCCCCATACCTCGTCCGCGTCCTTCTTCCCCCTTGTCTCAGGCACATTCCGCGTGACAAAGGCCGCGAACAGCAGCGCGAATCCGGCGAAGATAAAGTACGCCCAACCGGCACCACCCAAGGCGCTGTTCAGTGCCTCATTGACAACGGGGAACAGGTATGCGACGAGGAACGTCGCAATGTAGTTCGCCCCCAAGGCCCAAGACTGCGTCGCGCCAACAGCCTCCGGGCCGACCAGCTCTGAGGCCATGATGAAAGGCACCGGGCCGAGGCCGAGAGCGAAAGATGCAACAAACAGGAGGACCGCAATGGCCGACACAATCTTCAAGCCAAACCTGATAGACAGGGCGAGTACGAGTGAACTGGAGCCTTGGCCGATGATGGAAACAAGAAGACACGTCTTGCGACCGAGGCGGTCCGGAAGAGGCGAAGATGCGACTGTGGTGCCGAGGTTGATGACAGAGATAATGATGGTCAGCAAGGCCGAGCTAACGGGAAGAAGGTCCCTGAGCAGCGATACCGAGTACATGATGATAGAGTTGATGCCACAGAGCTGTTGGGCGAACATTATGCCCACCACGGCAATGATCGCTGGACGGCAGAGCGGATCACGAACAACCTGCACGAAGCCCAGGTGTGCCTTCTGAGACCGCGGACCAGCGGGCGACGGCGAGAGCAGGCCGCCTCCAGCCTCGGCCTCGCTGTCGTGTCCGGCAAGCAACCCATCTCGCTCGCCAGGCGGCTTGCCGTCGCCGGCCCCCCAGGCCTCGACTTCCTCGTCAACGTTGCTGTGTCTGCCTCGGATCCGCTGGAGAGCGCGGCGAGCATGCACAACGTCCCCCTTGACGTTCGCCGTCCACAATGGACTCTCCGGAACAATCAACAAGCCGAGGCCTTGCGCCAGAGCAACAATCACAGCCGTGCCGAAGATCCATCTCCAGGCACTGTCGTGGCTCAGGAAATAGCCCAGAGCCTGGGTGAATAGGATCCCGACATTGCTGCTGATCTGGGTGAAGGCGCCGAAGAAGCCGCGCTTCGCCGGGGGAGCCAGCTCACTGATGTACAGCGGAACAATGACCGTGCTTGCGCCAGCACCAATGCCGGTCAGAAAGCGAGCAACGATCATGACAGGAACCGACGAGGCGAAGGTCTCTATCGCAGATCCCACGAGGTAGAAGACGGCTGTCATCTGCATTGAGAGCCGTCGCCCGCGGCGCGACGTGAAGGGCCCGGCAGCCAGTGCACCGATGAGGCCGCCCACGGTGAATATGGCCGAAATGGCAGCAAACGAGGCCCGGCTCATGGGTATGCAGTCGGCAGCGCTTGTCTTGCTCCCGAGCGACATCAGCTTCTCCAGGGTGGAGACGGACTTCTTCTGGCATGTAATGACATCCTCGGGTGCGTTCAGCTCGGCCTTGGGACACGCATCATGTTAGATCAACCGCCTTCAGGTAACGATCAGGGAATGGCGGTAAATCCGTCTCACCAAGTGGTAGCCAAACTGGAGAGGACCGAGGGTAGCTACCGCCACGATCACCACCAGATAAGGCGTGACATCGCCCAGAGTCGACGCCATTGCGGATACTGCTTCAATAGATTCTGAACGATATTTACTCAATACACATGTCGGACTCGTGTCCTTGAAAATATATGGATGGTGACCGGTAAGTTCAATGAAGCTGAACCAGTAAGGCTGGGTGGGAGACCGGCTTATCACATCATCCGGCAGCTACCCGATTATTGCATTTATTTACTTAGTCGGTAAGCACCTGACACGGTTGCAGCATCCTTCTATTCACCTAGAACGTGTCTTTCTTGTAACCCCCTGCAAGCGCTTTCTTGACCGCAGCCTCGAGGGAGTCGAGGTTCTCCGGCTGCATTCCAATCACGCTGTTATCGTTCTGGGCATACAATGTGCCCCCTTCCGCCCATATCCTCCTCAGCGTGACGAGAGTCGCTCGAGGATCTCCCTCCTCCCACTTCTTGGCTTCGAATGCCCTGATTTCGTCAAGCGGTGTCTTGGTGACCTCCCACTTCGAGCCCGTCTGCCGCTCGTACTCGGCCAGGACCTCGTTCGGCGTGACAACAAAGCTCTGCACTTTGAGCGCCTTGCCGAAAGATGCCTCTGGGTGCTTCAGCGTGGCGGCGACGAATTTACCCACACTGTCAGGCAAGTCAGATAGGTTGCGCTTGCAGTGACATCGAGCAGGTGAGGTCGACTTACTCTGGCATGGTGCAAAACCCGACCTTGCCGTTGCCATCTTCAATCACGTACGCGTGCTTCTTCTCGGGAAGAAATCCGCCGGCTATCTCGAAACCGGGAGAGGCGTCCACCCACATATCGAAGTAGGGGCCCGTCACGACATACGTAACCTTAACCCGCTTCAGGTTCTCGCGGATGTACTTGCGCACCTGCAGCTTGAGCTGATGCGGGCGCTCATTCGGGCTCTTGTCGTTGTGCTCGATGTCGGTGCCGAATTCGGACGGGAGGAACCACTGGACGCTTTCCGAAGCCTCGGCCAGGCGCAGCAGGTTGATCTGGTGCTGGAGCCCGCCTCTGCCGACCGCCGAGATGACCGTGTCGACGCCGGTGTAGGCAGCCTTGACATCGGCTTCGGACGTCAGGTCGCCGACGATCACTGAGAGACCCTCGGACTTCCACTTGTCCAGCTGCTGAGCCTTCTCCTTGGCGCTGTTGGGTGAGGTGAAGAGGACGACCTGCTGGAAGGAGTGCTTGGCACGGAGCAGAGCCGCCGTGATGTACCGCCCGATGGTGCCCGTGCCACCGAAGATCAGGATCTTGGATGCTGCGAATGAAGACATGATGCCTCGCGCGAATTACACTGCCGTCAGCTGAGCTACTATAGCGTTCGACCTTGTTGGGGCCGTCAGCGCCTGGATTCGATGAAGTGGTGTCGCCCGTCGAAAGCCGGTCTCGTGCGAGGTTGGTTTAAGAATCAGACTACAGAAGTCGCGAAGGCGGAGCGCCCTTTCCCTAAGCTGACGGTTATGAAGATTTATTCGGAACAAATGGTAAACAGCGGATAGGTATCACTAATCACAGGTCACGACAGAATAACCCTTCAGGAGGTCATCATCGAAGGGCGCACTGCATGTTCAACCTGCCCCTCACTTCGGCCCCGCCTTATCCAAGGTTATGGATAACTATCGCCGGCTCTCTCTCGGAAAGATGTGAACCCGTATTACACTCCGTGGGATTCCGCACCATTATTGCCCGTGGAGGCCGCTGCATGGGCCTTCTAATTCTATTTGATCGATTGTTGACGAGCTTGTCTAATTGCCATGTGCCACGCCGTCGCATGTTGATCGCTGTGGTTTGGGTCACTGACGCTCCCGGTCTCGGTTGTTGATAAGATGGAGCCCAGAACACGGCAACTCCACCCTGGCCCGTAGCCCCACCTTAACGTCTTATCGAAACCTTGCATCTCATTTGTCAATCTCAAGCTCACCGCGGCAGGCAACGCCAGGAATTTTTTTGCGACCCAACACCAGAAATTCGGAAGCTTGAATCGCGGACGGATCAACCCGATTCCCACCGACGAACCGTTCCTCCGCCGCCCAATATGTCCGCTCCTGCTGGTGGGAGCTCGCAGGATGCGGTAGTCCCCAGCAGCCAGAGATCCGAGAAAAAGCACAAGCGAACAAAATCAGAGCACAAGAAGAAGCGAGCGCGGGAAGAGGACGACGCCGCCGTGGTAGAGGAGACTCCCAGGAAATCGAAGAAGACAAAGAGCGAGGTTGCCAGCGATGACGAACACGCTGCGCCGTCCCAGAAATCCCTTACCGCAGCCGACGAACCTTCTAAGAAGAAAAAGAAGCACAGGAAACAAGAGGACAGTGAGGAGGCACAAAATGGGGTAGTGGCACCCGCGACTGCGGAGGAGGAAGAGCCGAGGAAGGAGCGCAAGAAGAAGAGCAAGCATACACAAGATGTCGGGCAGGCTGTGGCAGAGACCATGGAAGTCGATCCCCCAGAGGCGGCCCCGGGAGAGGAGCACCACAAGTCAGACAAGAAACGGAAGGAAAAGAAATCGAAGAAGGCAAAAGTGGACGGAGACGGGCACATGAATGAAGACCTGGCTAAGGCAAGGAGTGGGGTGCACGAGAATAAGAAACGCAAGAACAAGGAGAAGGTCAAGGAGTCCTCGGGCGGAGGTGCAACAATACAATCCCAAGGGAGCCAAGCAACGAATGGATCACTCGCTGAGCCGCCTGTCGACGCCGAATTTCCTTTCTTCACTCAAACCATCTCTCTTTACGTTCCGTTCTTTCCAGTCGGTTTCGATAAACCTCTCACCAACGTGGCTGCTCAACATCTGGATCCCCTGTTGAACCACTATTCACCCACACTCCGCGGCGTCCTTCTCAGCTATTCCAACCTCAATCTTTCAGACCGGCCGGCCAAGGCCAGCATCACACACCCACCAACAGATCAAACACCCGCATTGATGCACTCGATCGGCGAATATGCCGTGGGTTTTGGTTGGCTCACATTCGACGCCCAGCTCTTCGTCCCAGCTCGGGGGAAGTGGATGGAGGGAGTGGTGCAGCTGCAGAATGAGGGTCACATTGGCGTGGTGTGCTGGAACAAGTTCAACGCCAGCATCGAGGCGAAGCGTCTGCCAAAAGGCTGGAAGTGGGTTGACTTGACCAAGAGCGGGGCGAAGCCAGACGCTTCCCCAGCGCCCGACGAGGACGGGCCAGAGAAGGAGGACCAGGAATCGGACATGCTGGACGGGGAGGAGCTCCAGGTCGTAGAGCAGATTCACACAACAGGCTACTGGGTCAACGAGCGCGGGCGGAAGGTGAGCGGCAAGCTGCGGTTCCGCATCAAGAACTTCGATGTCGGCTTGGCTGGCGACTACGGGTACCTCAGTATCCAGGGGACCTGTCTGGATGATGACGCGGAGCGGGCCCTGGCCGCTCAAGAACGCGAGGCGGAGAGGATGCGGCGCGCGAAGCAGAACCCCGTGGGCCTCCTCCGGCCGCTGTCGAGGCGCGTCCCGGAGTTCAGCATGACGAGATTTGGGAAGGAGGACGAGGAAGAGGACGGCGGGCAACGAACGGTCCTCTACAAGGGCAGTCGCCCTGGCACGCCCGACGATTAGGTGTGGTCTGGCCTGACACGCCAGTTCTCTTCGCCGCCTTCTTCCGCTCGGAGCGCGGCACGGAGTCCGGGGTTCTGTTGAGTTGCGTTGAGTTCTAGATTTTTGGGTCGGAGTCGGAGGGATGCGCTTTATTGCCGGCGCAGCAGGAGCATACTAAGTTATAACGAGATGCTGTGTGTAGATGACTGCTGTTTTCAGTGCTCTGAGGGTTGGGGTCACGGCGATGTCGCCAGCCAGAGCGTCGTCTGCGGACTCGGCAGCAAACTGTTCGAGTTGAAAATCTACTGTGGTCACTCCCACTGCAATTCCTACGTGGAACTTTCCCGTCACGATCAAGGGATGACTCGGGGCAGCCGGTTCAACTCCTGCTTCACCTTCCGAACTACACCGGTGCATTACTGCTCGCTTGAAGATGCCACTCCAATCGCGCACCCAAGCCAGCCAAACCCCCAAAAGTTGATCGCGCCCGGCCTCGATCCCTCCAGCCGAACATCAGGCGTACAGTCCACGGCGATGCCCTTCTGGTTCCTTCTTGGAATCATGCAAGTATTCGGATGGTCAGGAGATCCACGGCATGTATAAATATGACTAAGTATGGCCTTACTCGCCTGATTCACCTCGGTTCAGCGGCTTTTCGCGGTCCAGTATCTACAAGAGACTCGTTCCAGAGGTCCAGCACTCCCAGGCAATCATTCCGTCGTGGCGAGCATGAGCAGACACGGCCCCGAGAAGGCCGCCATCGGGTCGAGGCCGGGATATGGCAGGACCCAGGTTGTTTGCCGGGTCATATGAGCCATGCCAACACGAAGATCAACAATGGAAGCGTCATGCAAGTATCCGTACGATATGCAAACGAGCCGCAAGTAATATCAGTGGCAAGATTGTCGCTTGGGTGCGCCACATCGACGTCCTCTCCGTCTCAACCTCGTGGCCTTGGCCGAGCTGGTCGTGGAAGGGGCCGGAGCCCGGGGTACCGGCCGTGCCGCATGAACGCCCCGGGGTCCGCCGCCACCGGCCGGCCACCTAAGCCGGGCCACATAGCGGCTGGACGCTTGACGCCTGTTAGCCTCAAGGAATGAAGGGTAAAGAGGTAGATAAAGAGCCCAGAATCCTCGGGGGTCGAGGCTTCTCTCTCTCCAGCCCACAGCAGCAGCCAGCATCTCGGCTTTGCTAGACAATAGACACACCAAAGCACCTGCTCTGTTCTCCCCTGCTACAGCAGCATTAGTCCCTCATAGCTTCAGCATCATCTTACAAAACGTTTCTTGAGGCAATGGAAATGCTCCGTGCAATGCTGGCGTGCATCCTCAGGCAGCGGGGCAGACACGATGGGTACACGGAGCTCATCTACGACAACGACAAGATGGCGGCGCTGTACTCCGACAACTGGAACGAGCCGTACGACACGCAGCACGAAGCGATGAGCTACTACGACCACGACGCCAACCCCATCAATGCTGACGACGACAACGGTGCCACCGCCTTCAACGAGAAAGCCGCCGCCTTCGACACCGACACCGACACCGATCCCCGCAGCGTGGAGGATATCGCGCGCGAAGTCGCCCGCCTGCTCTGGCGCGCCGAATGGAACGACGACGCGCTGCAGGCCGCCATCTCGGACTGCGTGGGCGAGCAGCGGGCGTGGAACCGCAGGATGGTGGAGGCCTGTCTCGACGGCGTGATCGGCTACGTCGAGCAAGGGCGGCGGCTCATGGGCAACGCCATGTGCGCGGCGCTGGACACGGCGACGGATATAGCTGACGAGGCGTTTGCGTTCCCGCGCCGGCACCCGCCCAGTCTGGACGGCTTCATCGCCATTGTTTCGGTGGGCGTGTTGGCGCAGCTGCAGGGCGCGTGGGTGCTGGAGCTGCTTGGCTTTGGCGAGGTGAGGGGGAAGGAGGAGATGGGTGATAGGGAGGTGGCCATGCTCACGTCGGACAAGATCGTTTTCTGGGAGGAGCCCAAGCCCGGGTCCTTTGCTGCGTGGTGGGCGAGGGAGTATGCTGACTACATCCCCGAGGGCTCCGTCTACTCGTATCTGCGCCAGCTGGACATGATTGAGAGTGAGGAGTGAACAGCACGGCTCTGATACTCAGAGTTAGTTCTTTCCGAGACGATTTGCTGGACCGGTGGTTAGCTCCGAGGAACAGCTCAAGATACGGGTAGAGGTGGCTCAGGAGCAATTGCAGTGGCAAGCCGTCAACCACTTACAAGCATCAGGTGACCAAGAGCCTGATTGCAGGAATCAGATATGACAGGTTGGAAGAATGCGTGTATGATAAAGCTGACAGGTACTGAGAATGGCAACTCCCAGACATGCTTTGCCTTTGACTCTCGCTCTCATTCACAGTGGCCAGCCATCTCGGGTCTTCTTTGGCTACTTCCCAAACTTGCTGAAACTGCTAAACGTCATCTCGGGCCATTGACTCCGCGATTTCTGGGCTGTGACCTGAACTGACTCGACAATTTACCCACCTCTGGTGTCACCAGTCTCACCAGCCTTTGTCATGTATTGAGTGGCGCTGTTCAACGTTCGACAACTCGATCAACCATCTCTTGTGTTGAGGGCTGGGCAAACCATCATCACGTCCCCGGATCAGGTTGGGCAGCTAAAGTTGCCGGCTCGAGACCAGCCGCTCGAGCCCCTGTTGCAAGCTTGAAACAAGCGCATTGGCTAAAAACTCCGAGCATTCGAGAGATTCCGATACACCACCACGCTCAAGATAAGGCATTCAGCGGAAGTCTGGCGGCTGCAATTGGAATTGGCTAGGAGAGGTCACCAGGTACGTCGACTAGCAACCATTTCGGCCAGAAGGAGACCCAAGATTGTACGTGTCAGAACGGAATTGCTCGACTCCATCCTCTCGGTCTGGCCCCTGTTGATGATGTCCCCATTTGTTCCATACCGTTGTATCCAGCGCCCTTGTGCATCTTGGCCCCGCTGTCTATTGGCGGTGGCGCCGATAAAATAATGCGAAAATATGCAGAAATACGCACTAAGTCGCGTAGTGTGGTAGCAAGGAAGCCCGTCATGAGATTCCCGGGAACAATCTCCCGCTCGTAATGGAAAGGTCTGGGCCCCGCCGCGAATTACCGGCGGGCACCTTGGCAAGAGTGGCAGCTCGCAATCGCCCACAAGGTCTCTGCCTATCAGCTCTTTCCAGCTGAAATGACGATACCCGGCGCAATCATAAGCTGGGCTGCTTGATATGGCCTCAACACCCAACTTGTACTTGTTTGCTCTCGAGAAGACACAGCCTCCCAATGTCCATCATTCTGTCATCGCCGCGCCGTGATCACTCCAGCAGCGGGCCGGACTCAGTTCCGGTCGCCGTCTCCACTAGCGCCGGCTTGCCCGCCCAAGCAGCGGGCCCGACGGAGCTTGAGTGACGACAACGTGACGATCAGAGCGGGAGGTTCTTTGGGCAATTGGCCAACAAAGAAGCCGCAAAACCAGCGATCGAGAACCCAGCCCCAGCATCGGAAACACGCTGCTCCACCGTTATTCGACTCAGTTCTACCATATATCCCAACTCTCCAGCCACTGTGGTCCGGAGCAAACGCCCACTGCAGCAATTGAACATACCATCTCTTCTTGACGCCAGCGCGAGCTTCGATTTCTTGGATCACAATACGCACGCAGTCGCCCGAACCCGGACAGTCGCATCACATCCCGTTTGACCTCCCCCGTTTGCAGCCCGCAAGCCCATCAGCACCAGCTCGACCCCTAGCCTCCCAATGCTTCGATTGTCACCCTTCTCGCCTGCGAAACAGCACAAAATAGGCGCCCTTTACCATAACAGCCTTCGCCCAGGGACTTGAACTTCTCGACAAACAATATGGGCAAATCAATCCCGACAGACGCTCTCCCCGAGCCCCCTACAACGTCAGTCGGGCCGTACCCCCACCACTGCCAGGGCCTCGCGCTGCAGAAGTACCTGCTCCTCCACGAACAGCACGAGTCGCTGCGGCAACACCTCGACGAGCTGCGCCCGTCGCGCCACCAGAGCCTTACAAACTCCCTCTACACCCCCGTCTCCCCCAACCCCCCACCCGAACGCCGCATGTCCCTCTCTTCTACCGAAGGCCCGTCGTCCCGGCGCATCAGCATCTCTCCGCCGTTCAAAAACCATCACCCCAGCAGTCGCCCTCCCTCCGCAGCAGCCGCTGTCCGAGGAAGCCACCACGAGGAACCAGCGTGGCGGATGGCCGAGGTCGCGGTCGAGGAGGCCAAGCTGTGCGACGTCAACGAAGGCATGAAGCGCGCGCTGACCGAGCTGCTCAACTGCGAGACGGTGCGCGGCGACCCGGCCTTCCGCACGTGGGTCCAGTGCCGGCTGCTGGACACGGAGCGGGAGCTGAGGAGTGGGCGGAGGAGGCGGAGCGCCCCTGGGGCTTAACTTTCACCTTTTACAAGAATTCGCTGAGTCGCAATTCCGGATATCTTGGATTAGGTTCGTGGGATGCGGCGCGCCGAAGTTTTACGTTACCGGCGCGCATGGCCCAAAACTTACGCTTTCGTTCTGTTTCGCTTGGTTAGGTATCATTAGAAGTTTTGTAGTTACCGTTCGAAAACCTACCTTACGTTTTGGGTTGGAGTTTAGAGAGGCTTATCACATGGGTACCTTATCGCAATGGATGCTTGGTTGGCCTTGAAAAGGGGCCGGAATGGAAACAGGGTTATTTGACACCGATTATCTGTGTGATCTGGCAACCATCATTAGGGGGAGTATCAGGGAGTTTGGTCCATTTTTAGTCACATTCCTCGTTCTGTCTGTACGGACTCGCGAAGAGAACTGAGTCGGTCAACAGAGGTGGATTCCTGAAGTCTTGTGGCTCAACCCTAACCCTTGCGTGAGTCTGTTTTCCGGCAGGCAGCGTCCAAAACCTCTGGTTCCAATTCCATTGGCTTGACCTGACGTTGCTGTTTCCTCGTCACGCCAACTTCCAAAGCAGCATGATACTGCAGCCCTTGCAGGACCATTCCGGCCTCAACAGAAGTATCATGCGACCTGATTCGACATCTATCAATCCATAATGTCCGTCCTCCTTGAGACCAGTGCGGGCGACATCGTGATCGACCTACTGGTCGATTACGTGCCCAAGATGTGCGAGAAGTAAGTGAGAGCCATACTAGTACTTTGCCCCAGCAACGCGCTCTGTCCAGTAGTGCTTACCACGGCCGTTCAGCTTTCTCAAGCTCTGCAAGGTCAAATACTACAACTTCTCCCCGATTCACTCCGTCCAGAAGTCATTTTCCTTCCAGACCGGCGACCCTTTAGGGCCCTTGTCTCCCGAGTCCGATGGCGGCACCTCTATCTGGGGCCTGCTCTCGGGCAACCCAGCCGACAAGACATTTACAGCACTCTTCCACCCGAAGCTAAAACATCTCGAGCGGGGCACCGTCAGCATGGCGACAGCCCTCCACCCATCCGACCCAGACCAGCGCGTGGCAGGTTCGCAGTTTATTGTGACGCTGGGAGATAACCTAGACTACCTTGACGGCAAGGCGGCCATATTCGGGAAGGTAGTAGAGGGCTTCGATGTGCTCGAGAAGATCAACGACGCCATCGTCGACGACCGCGGACATCCCCTTGTCGACATACGCATCAAACACACCATTGTCCTCGATGACCCGTACCCCGACCCCTCCGGCCTGCGCGAGCCCAGCAGCTCCCCACCTCCGACCAAGGCGCAGCTTGCTACGGTGCGGATTGCCGAGGATGAGGAGCTCTTGGACGAGGAAGCCAACGAGGAAGCCGCCGCCGAAGCGGAGCGAAGGAGGCAGGAGCGGGAAGCAGCAGCCCGGGCTCTGACGCTCGAGATGATGGGTGATTTGCCCTTCGCCGAGGTCAAGCCACCGGAAAATGTGCTCTTCGTTTGCAAGCTGAACCCGGTCACAACGGACGAGGACCTGGAGCTCATCTTCAGCCGCTTTGGCAAGATTCTGAGCTGCGAGGTGATACGGGATCGCAAGACGGGAGACAGCCTGCAGTACGCGTTTATCGAGTTTGAAGACCAGAAGAGCTGCGAGGAGGCCTACCAGAAGATGGATGGGGTCTTGATCGACGATCGCCGAATTCACGTCGATTTCAGCCAGAGCGTGAGCAAGCTGAGCGAAGTCTGGCGCAGCGAAACCAATACGAAACGGAAGAAGGCTGCCGCCCGGAGAGGTGGCGGCGGTTGGGGTGGCGTCAAGGAGCTGGAAAAGAGGCGGCAATACCGCAACGAGGATGTCGAGTCTTCTGACGAGGAGAGGGGATACAAGATGGTCCACGGAATGGAGGACCTACGTGGCCGTCATGAGGAGGACCGTGACAGAGGTGCCGGGCGAGGCGGGCCGAGCAACCGGGAATCTAGCAGATATGATGGGGACCACCGGCGCGGAGATCGTTCCCCAGCGCGACACGGGGACAGATACAGGTCGGGACACGATGACAGAAAGCGTGGTACGGAAGGGCGCAGCCGAAGTCCTAGGCGAGACCGCCACGGAGGCCATCGCTATGACCGACCGGACGACGACAGGCGAGGCCGGGACGATAGGGAATGGCCCCGCAGAGATCGACGAGATGACGATCGTGATCGAAGAAGAGGGGAGAAGGATAGGGACAGGCACCGTGGACGCGATGATTACAGGAGCAGGTGAGCCCGTGGCCGCCGGGCTCCTGCGAGTATTTCCTGCATCATGCAATGGAACATAGTACCTTGGTAACACGACCCAGGTCACACAGCAGACATCTCCCCTTATCCTTGGGTATGACCTGGCACGACCAAACATGCAAGTCTTCGGTTCGTTCCCCTCTCGTCATCCCATCTGCCATCTCATCTGACCCCACCGGGGACGTCAACGTTTTCCTAGGCGACCTGCTCGTGACTCGAAGCATGTTACTGAGAAGAGTTGAGCAACCGGTCCTCCGAGCCACGACCAGAGGGTCATGCCACTGTTCGCCATCTCGTGGATGACGTTTCTTTATGCGGTACGGCCATAAACGGGAACAACAAAGGCCGCCACCGGCTAATCGATGGATTCCAATTCCAGCTCCTCTGGCTCGAAACTGACTACTGCAAGCAAGCTGCGGTAGTTTTTCGAGTTGCGTATACGCGCGGGATATTCCGAAGCAGCTACGCCCGAATGCAAATGGGCTGCGACAAGGCCATTGTTTGGGCTCGTTTCTTGCTGCTTCTTGTTTATACGAGCTCAATATCTACGTGGCGGGCTGAAGCTGTGTGGAAGTGAGGGGGCGTCGTCCGTTTCACGACTTAAGGCCATTGCCGTCGGACGACAGCACCCCCCCGTTTCCCTCGTGTTGTGTTCCACAGAGACAAAGCGAGATTCCGACACCCTATTATTCGTTCCACACGCATGTCGGAGCGTGGGCAGTGCGTTTCAGCCGGACCCGAACCCCCGCACGTCGGCGGCTCATGGCTGTCTTCTTCGGGCCGCATCTGGCTGTCATCGTGGCTGTCTGCTGAGAGCGAAGTGTGCCATTCACGCGGTCGTTACTGGCCTTGGCCCTCCGGGTTTGCTGACTGGTGCTTCTCCTGCAAATTTATCACTTGTGGTCGGTTGTGTCGCGCCACAGATCCCCGTGTCCGGGTCCTGGAGCCCCGAGTTCGCAAACGCCGCGGATCTAGTCTCGACTCTGGGCTTCCCCGATGCATCTCCCCTCATCTCTCATCGTCCGGTAGTGGGCAACCGGCTCCCCGGGTGCTTACAAGGCTGGCTCGACAACTCTCAGAGCTTGTTTGTTGACTCCCCATGCAGACAATGCCGCCAGCCACACCTAGCACGCGGTGGCTTCCAACGAATAGGGCCTGTCAATTACACTCCGCTGTTTCGAGGTACCCGAGGTTGCTGGTCAACTGTCCGTGTTAGGCAATGCGGCAACTGCGGGCTAGGGAGGCTAACATGGGGGCAACTGGTCAGAGATTGCCTCGTGCCCCTGGGCACGACGTGAGTTACCGCAGCAGTTTGATTGGTTTGAAACCCATTCCAGCCTCTTCCTTGGACCGTTGCAGAGACATTGAATGCTCCGCGTCGGCATCGTGCATCGCTTGTGGCAAGTGACCAGACTTGACAGCACTGTCTTGCCATCAGTCCTGCAAGTACCCGACAAGAAGGCTAGGCCCAAATCCTCCGTCCGCGCCTCTCAAAGTCGTGTTACCCACCCCTCCCATATCGCAGGCTCCCGGAAGCCATGTCTGGACCGGCCCTAGGCTTCCCTGTTCGCCTGCCATGTGCGCGCCCTGTCCATCGTCGGGGTGGCGGTCATTAGCCTGCCGACTGGCTTCAGCAAACCCACTCGGCCCTTCGCCACAGCCCAGTCCAGAGGGCCCAGTGCTGCCGACCTGGAAGAATCTGTGACACAATCGACTCCGGCACGCCGCCACCTGCATACCGAATTATGGCATCCGAAAGATGTCGCAGGCTGGTTCTGTCAGTCATCACCACTCATGACCATCGCGCAGGGCATGCCGGCATGTAGATCAACAGATCGATCTCGAACCGTCGATCTGTTACGGGCGATACTCAGTCCCATGACACGTGTGCCATCCCTTCACTGCTTCAGAGACCCATCTTGCCCAACCTTCGGCGTCTGTCCTCTGCGTCCCCGGCACGGCTTCCAGTAAGTCCCCCATAGGGCCGATGAGAGGCCAACCCTCCGTCGGCGAGGGCTCTGTGGCCGGTCCGAAACCGGAACTACGGGAACACACACCCGGTTGCGTTGAGAGTCTCGTGCCACCTAAGCGCAATTTATCCTGAGGCGTCACCAAGGTAAATGGAGGCGACGAGAATCCTTCACCTCGCTGGACACGGCCACGAGCTTCCCTCATCATCCAATGGTCATCTGCGAGTTGAAATGGTTCTGCAGCACGGCGTTTACCGATGCACGACATACGACCCCCTTTTGGAGGGTCCTAGGAGAGGGCCGTTTGCAACGAATCAAAGTCGCCTCCCCAGTGCCCCCGCTGTCAAATCGGATAGATCCCCCCACGGGGAGGCGGCGGCGGCGGGAACGGGAGGGAAGCAGCGAGAGATCTGCTATCTGTATCTGTATCTGCTCACATTCGATCAAATCGATCCCTGGTAACGGGATGGCCGAGATCAGATCGCTTGCTTCTTCAGACAAACGCATGAGAAGAGATGACAGAAGCAAGGCTGGGCTACCCTGCCGCTGCTCTGCCGCGCTGCCGCTTGCTGGTAGTGGAAAACATGCCGGCGCCTATATGTACTGTACTATACACGAGGTGAGGTATTGATGCTCACTTGCAACTATGTACATGTACTGGACTGTACACCTCTACAGTAGTGTCCTGCTGAAAGCATGTGGTGGCTGGAACATGGGCTTCCTATTCGCCCTGTCCTGCATCTGCTGGCCTTCCGTGCGATGGGTTCCCTTCTGATCGGAGAAAGTGGCGTCTGCACCAGGTCTGCCACCTCGGGGCTCTTGCACATGAATGGCGTCGGCGCCATCTGCATCACTCAGCTTTCATCAGGGGGTAGTTATTGCAGGCTTAATTACCTAGCTATGCAGACAATACGGGGAACCAGGAGGTGACCCGACCCAGTACTAGTACCTGTTATGTTGGGGTGCGAGAGTGCGTCCTGAGCAGTCAATGATGTATTCAATTGAGTTCAAATTTGGGTCCACTACACCAATAGCCAGTCAAACACCAATATATTCAGACCTCTCGAGACATCTAGTATTAGACTACACTACACTAGCGTCCTGCAGTTCGAATTCTCATACCGATCAAACAGGCTGCGAACTATTCTACGCCCTTCCTCCGTTTGCTGGAAGACCTGTCAGCTCCCCCTGAGGCTGCATGGAAAGTCCGTCCCAGTCTGCAACGCTACAGTCAAACCCCCCATCCTGATTCCTGTGAGACCCTTGGTGTGTCACGCGAGCCCTGGTCCAAGCAGGGGATGTGTGGCCCAGTTGTGCTGTCTCTGTGTACATACGAATGTCCCAACGTAAGGTATGCATGTCTCCTGCGTCACGTTCCTCAGAATTGCGCCACGAGATTTTTCCTTTGCTTTGAGAGGGTAATACTGCAAGATGCTAATCTCGCTAGGACAACCAAGGCCTTTTTGTTGTTTTCGTAGATCTATGCTCTATGTATTGTACTATACCTCCAGTCCTCTCTGCGTTTGACTAGCGAGTGGTTTTCACAGAAGTACCTACTACTAGTAACGGTGCTGGACATGGTGCGATCATTACCCTGGTCATTCGACATGCAGAGGTTCAGGTTGTTCCTGCTATCCGCGTCGGGGCTGTCACTTGCGAATAATTAATATCACTCACAAATACTGCACTGGGCTTTCAAACTCGCCCTGCGGCGTTCCACAGACACTGATTACTGTGTAGACGGCCGAGTACCCTGGCAGTGGGACTGCAAGTCCAAGGGGATGGGAGACGGTGAGACAAACAGATGGCCACCAGGCTGCACTGCGATTTGATATTTCTGCTGACTATTACAGCGTTGGTGCCGCGAACGGCTGACCACGCCTGAGGGCTGTCCCCTTTCTTGCTGTGCCTACTGTGCCTCGGAGCGCATCATACTATCCATCCATTTCCAAATACCTTGAGCAGGAATGCGAGCTTTTCTCAAGACGACTCCGCGGCGGCACCGGCACTGTATTCAGCTCACAGCCAGCGTGAGGGCATCCCGCGGCGACCACTCTATCTCCTTCCCAGCATTCAGGGATCCGGGCTGATAACTGCGGGGTGTAGATACCCATATGCACATGTCCGACGGAAGACCGAGATGCTCAACTGCAGCTAGTAGTCCCGGGGACGGTGGCCCATCAGACGAAAGCCCCTGTCGTTGTGGGAAACAGCGAATAGGCGTATGAGAGACGGCCTACAGAGCCCATCAGGCCCCTTGGTTTGTGCTACCTGCTGAGGGGTGGGGGCTGCGGAGACAAGATCGCGGCGGCCAAGAAGTACTTACTCTATGTACGATGGAGAGGGAGATCGTCATGATGTGCTTGCAAACAGAGGTTGGCACACTCGCAACTACTAGTACGTATCAGACTGTTAGTCCATCCGGCCGGACCACCTGGCACTTGGTGATACCGCCGGTTTATAACACCTGAGCGCTTTGCATAGCACCCTTTCCCCCGTGTCTCTCCTTCGTCTTAGTCCAGATCCCCCACCATCGCTCCTGACCGTGGGACCTTGACACCTTGTGTGTGGCCAAGAAGGTTGTTTGAACAACATCCAGTTGCGCTGCCACCAGCCTCGGGTACTTCGTCGACAATTACCACTATTGCCTCGGCTCGAGTGTCTGATCCTTTACGTTCGTTACTTCCTTGAGCTTCTTGACCGCCGGTACCAGCTCATCACTTCAAGGCCCTGGCAAGCAGGAGGAACGACGGAAACCCGGCCACCATCACTTCCGAGTCGTCAACAACAATCAAAACAACAACAGTGACTCACTAAGCTTTGGCTTACTCCGCCCCTGTCTCTCCGGAATCGGTATGTCTCATCCCTTTTCGTGCCGGTCACAGCTATCTTGCCCCGGGGCAATCATGGCACTGCGTTTCGGCCGGCCAGTGCAACACCGACCAGCAGGGCGGCGAGTGCGCGGGGCCACCACTGTCCAAGTCCGGCCCGCACCACGCTCCCTTTGTATATGTCGCTCATGTGCTCGACCAGGTCCGCAAGGTGTCAGGCCCAAACCAGACACAAGGCCGTCCCTCAGTCCCTGTGACCGCTGTTGACCGTATCCTCTGACACCCTGTTTCGAAGCAACATTCACCTGAGAGCTTTTCCTCACGGTCTGGGCGGACTCTCGTTTTCTCTCTGAATTCTCCTGACGGCTCTGGACGGTCCCTGTTGCGTATCTCAGTGGGCCACTGAGCCCCTACTGCAACAGACGCTGGGTGACCACCTCACTCTTCCGGCACTTCAGAAGTTCAGCCCGGTCAATTCAACCCCAAGAAAAAGGATTCCATCAGGGCAGGTCCTGAAAACAACAGTGCGCGCGTGACCCGGCGGGAGTCAGTAATAACAGCAGGACAGGGAAACACGGGAAAACAGGACAGAGAAAAGAAACGAAAATAAGGGCAAATCAGGGCGCACATCAACTGGCAACTGGACAATGGTATCCCAGGCCTGTTATACCACCAACGACGGAAGACGATATAGCCGTCCCTATCCACTGTATTTCCCCGCGCCCACCACGGAACGGCGGTTCGCATTGTCCTCGCGCGACGGGCGGACAATCACCATCGCGGACCAGATGGATTCTGACTCGACACCGCAGAGGAAGCGCATTGCCGTGGCTGTAAGACGCTATCCGGCCGCCCCCTTTCTCACTGAGCCCCTCATCAGCCCTGCCCCTTATGCGCCGCGCCTTGCTGATTCCTGGCTTACTAACACCCCCGGAACTCGCGTCCTTTACCATGAAACCTGGAATTCCGACTTCAACTCCGTTACTAGTAGCTGACAGTTCCTTTGTTCCAGTGCGGCCGCTGTCGCAAGCGCAAGATCCGATGCAGTGGCGACCCCGGCCATGGCCAGCCATGCTCCAACTGCAAGAACGCAGGCGTGGAGCAATGCCAGTTTCTTCGGGTACAATTACTTTGCTTAGATCTACACCCCTTGCCCTTTTCTTCCACCCAATGGTTTCTAACTCGGCTGCCGACCGACAGGTATCGTCTCGAGAAGCTCACTTGCGCGACGGCCCCGGCGATTTCGGCTATAGCGTCGGGGACGCCAGGGTCTACGCGAGCCGGACGCCGGTAGGAGGCGGGATGCCATATACTCAAGAACTACCTCCGACGCTGGGTTCAAGCGACGTGCTGGGCTCGTACCGGGGCGGGTCCGCGTACGCCTATACGCCCACAGCAGCAACAGCCAGGGCCTACTACCCGGCCATGCACGCCTACGGCACCCCCTACGGCGACGATCTCGAGTTCGGATTTGGAGTCTCATCTCCGTCAATGCTGAGCCATGAGCAAACGGGCATATTGCCGGGGCAGTGGAGCTCAGGGGCAGCGGCAGCACGGCAGCCGAGGCCGCCCACCTTCAGCAGCATGTACATGGATACGACCACCCCGGACGGCGGGCCGTACAATGGTTACGGCGGCACAGCCGGAGGGAGTCTGCTCCACCGGCCAAGCTCCGACTCGCCCAACTTCTCCTTCTCCGGCGTGGCCGCCTCCCTCCCGCTCTCCAGCACCCCTGGTCCAGACCGCGCGCTCCCCAACCCGACCGGCCGCTCTTCCTCCACCCTGCCGTACCCGGGTCTGAAGCCACCCACCCCCGCCGCATCTTCCACTTCCGCGGTCGCAGCCGCAGCAAGCACGCTCGCCGACGTGGCCACCGCAGCAGCGAACTACGCAGGCGGGTTCGACACAACCACCGCTGCGTATTCTACTTCTGCCTCTTCCTCGTCTTCCGCCGCCGCCAGCGGGAGCAGCATGTCCGGCACCCCGCCGTCGGTCGCGTCCCGCTCGAATTCCGACAGCTACTCGGACTTTGCCACCGAGCCGCAAGACAGAGGCCAAGCGGGCAGCGGGTCGGCGTTTGATACTCCCATGCACTCGTCGTACACGGCGGCAGCAGCGTCTCCGCGGCGTGGTTCCAGCAGCCACGCTTATGGAGAGAGTGCCGACGAAACTGCGTATCATCACCATCATTCGTCTGTGCATTCGTCTGTGCAGCATCATCACAGTCACCAGCACCATCATGGCGGGCATCATCACCACCATCATCCTCATCAGCATCAGCATCATCAGCATCATGGCCTCCCCTACATCAGCGATCCGGCGGCCGCTGCACATGCCCATGTCGACGACCGGCAGGTGGTTGCGCAGGCGGCTGTCAATGCCGTGGCTGGCCGTCACTGAATCGACTGGCGTATTGGACAAAAGCTTGGGGAAGGGCGAAGGTGGGTTGACTGGCTGGCTGGATGACGGTTTAATTACCCCCCGAATCTGGGCCTGCATGCGGCCTCTGCTGCAGCGCTGCTGGGTTGGATCTCTTCGTGCAGACCATCCATCCATCCATCCAAGCAATGGACAACTCGGACCGGTCACCGGTGTCAGCTCCCAGTCCGACTTCGCCTCTGTCTCTCCTCTTTTTGTTTCCGGCGCTGCGGCGTGTTCAAGCCACGCGAGAGACCGCATGCAGATTCGAGATTCGAGGGTGACACGGCGTTGGGCGGCTGCCGGCCTGGCCAGGGCTCAAACACGAAGCTGGCTCGGCTGGCTGTGCGGAACTGTCTTTTCGGAAAGAAGCCTTGCGAGTTGCGACGAAAGCACGAGGCTCGGAAAATCGGATCGGGATTCGGGATCAACTCATGCGGTTCGGGTTAACCTATCATAGACATTTCCCTTTTTTTCAGAGTTCAGACTGGGTGCGAAGGCGACGGCCGGTCTGTCTATGGAGCTATCTATCAGTGTGCATGTATGTATGATGTCTGCGGGTCTTGGGGACATTGTGCAGGCGTTTTTGGATTTCTTCTGTCTGTCTGTCTGTCTGTTTCTCTCTGTCGTAGCTTTTGGTTCTGGTTCTGGTTCTTCAACTTACCTTAGTACAGTACCTACTAGGTGCTTAAAAGTAATCCAACGCGTTCAACCTCGTGCTTCCTCACTGCAGGCCCGGGTAAGCGGGAGCGCGCACGGCTTGGATGTTAGTAAGGTCATATCTAGGTACCGTTCTGGTCTGCCCTCAGCGCCATCATGTAGTATCGGTGTCTCTGCAGCTCGGGTTGTCCCCAGGATTGGTCCCTCTTCCTCAATAATGGATGGGTCTCGAGAGCCAATGCATCCATCTGCTGCCACATGGGCAGCCAGCGGGATATCTCGGCCCGCAGGCTGCGCTCTCTGCTGTAGGTGGTCGCCTGGATGGCGATGATCCGTGTATCGGCTGCCTTGTTGATTGATGTTGGCTGGGCCCCTTGCTCTTTGATTCGTGCTGGATTCGGGGGCGTATGTACACCAGAGAGCTCTTTGCATTCCTTTTCTAACATCGTCTTGTTTCTTGTTCCTGTGCGAAAATAATGAACAGTTCTGTTGGTCATGTAAGTCAAGGCTGTTTGGCATCAACTTCATTTTAAGGACAGGCGCAGGCCGAGTCTGCAAACAAGAGGTAAGACGGGCTGAAGGTTTGGGTGTAGACTTTGAGGCTCAAGTGCCCTGAAAAGTTTGGAAAATTGAAAATACAAGCATTATCGTCAACTTGGCTTGAACACAATATTGTATTCGGTTTCTGAACTTTGCATAGGTGGTGTAAACCAACACTTTTGAGGTGTAAAAGGGATCCACTTTCCGCTCCGACCGAACCCGACGTCTCTCTTCACCACAGCCATTTTAAGCTCCCCTCTCTACAACATCCAACCGCGTTACCACCCCTTCCCGCTCACTTACACCGATTACCTACTGCCGTCAACGTCATATTTTGACCCAAGCAACCTCCCTGCACTTGGTGCAGAATTGATGAAAAGTCCCGACAACGACTACAAGCCCTGGTTCTGGCCGCGAGAAAAATCCAAGTCAAGATGGCGGAGCAAGCGGTAGATACAGACGCGATCCTTCAATCCCTCACGCTAGATGAGAAGGTAGGTGTCATGTCTTCGTTTCGGGCCGGGACACTGTCTATAGGACTGACCAAGCCACTTCCTTAAAGATCTCCCTCCGGGCCAACTTCTGGGAGACGGTGGGAATCCCCTCCAAGGGCGTTCCGTCCATCGGATCGATGGATGGATTTATTTCGCCCGGAGGCACGGAGCCTAAAGGGCCTTGACACGCT